>JASANA010005450.1:0-20255 GCA_030248095.1 Ptycholaimellus sp. GST1_10
GTGGGCCGAAATTGAAGTGGGTGGGGGTGGGGAGGCGTGGGGGGTTGAATAGGGCACGTTGGGCAGGCGCGTCTTGGCTTGCGGACGCCAGGACGGGTGTGGGGAGAAGGGGCTGCCGCTTCCGCCCCTGCCTCATCCGCTTAGCCGCCTGTCGCTTAGCCTCAACCATTCAACCTGGCATAGATGAGGTAACGACAATTTAGTGTGTCGCAATACGGCGCAACCAGAAACAGGGATGGAAACACAGCCAAGGCAAGACAGTTAACGGCGTAACGCCGAAACGGCGTAACGCCGAAACGGCGTAACGCCGAAACGGCGTAACGCCGAAACGGCGTAACGCCGAAACGGCGTAACGCCGAAACGGCGTAACGCCGAAACGGCGTAACGCCGAACCGGTGTAATGCCGAAACGGCGTAACGCCGAAACGGCGTAACGCCTAAACGGCGTAACGCCGAAACAGCGTAACGCCTTAACGACAATTTAGCATAACGCAATTTACGTAGTAGTTCCTGGGGGCGTAGTTGCTCTTGGGGGCAGAGTTGCTCTGGGGGGCGGAGTTGCTCTGGGGGGCGGAGTTGCGCTCAGGGAGGGAGTTGCTCTTCTTGGTGGCCTTGTCCTTGAGGGTTTTGAAGACGTTGAACTTGGGGGCTCCAGGTTCCACCTTCGGCACCTTCGGGTACTCTGCCAGGGGACAGCTTCGATCCAGTGGCCAGTCCAGCTCAGTCTGCACCTCCTGTCAAGCATCACACACATTGATGGAAGAAAGGGATGACGAAAGAAGCGCTTGAGAAAGGGACCTTTGTGGACTGCTTGCGCGGGCAGTTGCAGTCCTTGCCAGGGCGGTAGCATTGCTGGCAGTAAAAGAAGCGACTGGGCTCCTCCGTCTTCTCCTCTGCTCCCTCAGTCCCCAGGACCAGCTCTGGGAACTCCTTGCCACTTTCGGCTCCACTCCTCTCCTCTCCTCCTCCACTCATCTTACTCCAATGGAAGCTGAAAATGAGTTCAGCAATTATTCCCAGATAAAAATCATGCATTGCACAAATTGAAGCTTATAGAGGCTAGTTTTTGACGAAAGATGAACACTCAAAATAATATGCGGTGAATTGTGAACGCGCATTTGGCAAGTGGCCCAGCCCTAGCTAGGTACCAAGCTGCCCTTCAAGGGAAAGGCGAGAATGCGCAGTTTTCAGGAAGAGCAGGAAATGGGGTAACTGAAACGGCGCCGAAAGCAGGAATGCAAAACAATCTTAGCAGGCGCTTTGCGCAGCCATGTTTCACAACCACAATCTCACTGACTAAAACGCAATGGCCTCAGAGAAGGATGGAGTGTACTGGCCAAAGTCTGAGGATGAAAAGAACCCGCCCAAGCCGCCCAGGGCCAAGAAGTCCATCCCGCCCAGTCCCAGGCCTCCACGGCCAAAGAAGCAGGTCTGCCTTTTTTGCCCAACATCTGCACTGGAGGCAGTAGAGGAGAGGAGAGTGGGCAATTAGGAACCAAGCGATGAGGAGGAGCCTCGCAAGGGTGGAGGAGGAGGGGGCATTGTGGCCTGATGCTGAGTTCAAGCTATACAACATTCTTCCGCCGATCTCAAGCCTCATGATTCCTGTTTCAAACCTTTCTCTTTGATTCTCAATCAGTCACCACTGCCAGAGCTGAATTCAGCTATTTTGTTTCGTCCTTTATTTCATTCCACTTGTTGGGTTTTGCTGAGCGGAAACATCTTGCAAATAGAATGCCTAGGTGTTGAATTTATCAAAACCAAACTGAGAACGGCGTAACGCCGAAACGGCGTAACGCCGAAACGGCGTAACGCCAATACGGCGTAACGCGAAACGGCTTAACGACAATTTAGTGTAATGCAATATGGCGCAACCAGAAACAGTGATGGAAACACAGCTTCACCATGGACTCCAGTCAAGCAAAGGCAAGACCAAACAGTTGCACCAAAATAACGCGAACTGGCGTAACGCCAAAACGGCGTAACGCTGAAACGGCGTAACGCCGAAACGGCGTAACGCTGAAATGGCGTAACGCCGAAACGGCGTAACGCTGAAACGGCGTAGCGCCAGGCTAGCCGGAAACACAGCTTCACTCAGGCTGAACGGAAGAAGAGAGAGAAGAGAAGGCCCTGGCAGGCTTGGGATAGTGCTGTGACCAGATTTGTGTTTGGGGGGAGATAGGGGAGGCGTTGTAGATCAAAGGCATGATTAGGAAAAGCCCAGGCAGGCTGCCAGCTGCACTGCTGCAAGAAAAACCACAAGGCAATGTGCGCAAAATGGGCCAGGGCCAAGGGATATGCGCTGAAGCAGCTGGCTATAGCCAGTCACAATCCTCCACTGGCAGAGTACTCTCCTCATAGCGCAGTCAGAAGAAGATGGACTCCAGTGGCTCGTTCGACAAAGACGGGGTCTACTTTCCGCCCTCTCAGGATGAGGGCCAGCCACCTCCGCGGCAGACAGGGCGACGGAGTGGTGGGCCTCCTCGCCGTCCTCCTCCACGAGAGGTTCTTTTGGTTTGCTACACAGGGGGGATCTCATCTCATGACCTATGGTTGGGAGGACAAGAGCGAAGAGGAGGAGCCGAAGAAGAGGGGCGGTGGTGGGGACGGGGCCAGCGGAGGCCAAGGAGGCCAGGGGGGCGGCGCTGTCTCTGCCTAGCCCTTTGCCTCCAGCCCTTTTCTTTGTCTGATGTGTATAGTGCTGCCTTTTGCTCTTCTCTTTTTTGCATTTCGAGAGAGAGTGGTTCCCAGTGGGGCGAATTGACACTGAATCGAATCTGGGGTGCTCTTTAGGTAGAGAGGATAATGCATACTGGGGGATGGGGGCAATAATGCTCCCTCACAATTCTCCCTCCCTCCCAAACGGCGTAACGCCGAAACAGCGTAACGCTGAAACGGCGTAACGCTGAAACGGCGTTACGCCGAAACAGCGTAACGCCGAAACGGCGTAGCGCCAGGCTAGCCAAGGCAAGCCAAAACAGTTGTACCAGAAGCAGCAATACTGGCGTTACGCCGAAACGGCGTAACGCCGAAACAGCGTAACGCCAAAACAGCGTAACGCTGAAACGGCGTAACGCTGAAACGGCGTCACGCCGAAACAGTGTAACGCCGAAACGGCGTAGCGCAAGGCTAGCCAAGGCAAGCCAAAATAGTTGTACCAGAAGCAGCAATACTGGCGTTACGCCGAAACAGCGTAACGCTGAAACGGCGTAACGCTGAAACGGCGTTACGCCGAAACAGCGTAACGCCAAAACGGCGTAACGCCGAAACAGCGTAACGCCGAAACAGCGTAACGCTGAAACGGCGTAACGCTGAAACGGCGTTACGCCGAAACAGCGTAACGCCGAAACGGCGTAGCGCCAGGCTAGCCAAGGCAAGCCAAGACAGTTTTACCAGAAGTAGCGCAACTGGCGTAACGCCGAAACGGCGTAACGCCGAAACAGCGTAACGCTTAAACGGCGTAACGCCGAATCGGCGTAACGCTGATTCGGCGTAACGCCGATTCGGCGTAACGCTGATTCGGCGTAACGCCGATTCGGCGTAACGCCAAAACGGCGTAACGCCGAAATCCCACAATGCAAACTGGAGCATAGACATCCCATAACTAGCCCATATCAAGCCAAATTTATGCCATAACAGGCCCAGTTATGGCATAACTATGGCATATCTTGGCCCCTCAAAAATTATACATACATTCACATTAGAATCGGCCAATTATACAATACTATACACTATCTGGTACCATCGGCAGGCCAAATGTGGGACTCTTTTCTCCAAAATGTGCAATAGGTTCGAGTAAAAAGTCAAGGAAATACATTTTCTACTAGTGGAATCTGCTGCTTGGACAGATGCATTTTGTTTTTGGCGCGCAGTTCAGTGTCTCTTTTCATGCGCGCCCAAAAACAAAATGCAGATGACACAGCAGATTCCACTAGTAGAAAATGTATTTCCTTGACTTTTTACTCGAACCTATTGCACATTTTGGAGAAAAGAGTCCCACATTTGGCCTGCCGATGGTACCAGATATTTCTTCCACTTTTAATATAGCATAAAATGTACAAATACAAATGTTATATTGCTGGTTATATTCGATATATAAAAAAGTAATTTAAAAAACTTGTGTAAAAATATAACGAAAAGAAAATATTCAAAAATGAAAATACAATGCAAACTAACTGGCAAACGAATTAATTTTTGAGAAATTTGTGACTTTTACTCAGGGCAATCGATTTTTGGGAGAAAAGACCTTTACTTTTGGCCTGGCGATGGTACCAGTTGTTTTCTCAACTTTACATAAACAAAAATGAATGCATGAGATGGATTCGAACCTACCAGTTTCATCCATCTGACCAATCGCTTGCACCACTACACCACTGGTGCATATGGCTCTTTAGTTTAACTGAATAGCTATGAATATAAATGAATACATAAGCTCAGGGACCCGGGGAAGAGGGGTGGGGGGGGGAGAAATGAATACCTACTATCGTCCATTGAATAGATGCGGAGAAGAAGAAGGAGAAGAAGAAGAAGAAGAAGTTCGGACAAATGGTTTTGAGTGATTTTCTCCAGCATTCTGATACTTTTTGGCGATTTTTCGCGAGTTTTGGTTAATTCGATGCTGCTCTTTCCAATGCAAAAAGAATCAGAAAGATTGAAGCTTCCAGTGAGGAGCTAGAGCCTTATCAAAATTGAGATCTAGCAATAACCCCCAAAACATACACCTTGGTCGAAAAGAGGGGCTGGGCGCTAACGGTCGCTACGCTCCCTCGCGCCAGCCCAATTATATGGATTGTATAAGATTCTGTAATGTACACATTATGGCATAAAAAAACGGCAACACTGTTTCCAACTAGGCCAGCTGAACCCTCCGGACCGCAGCAGTGGCGCTAGGCAGAGTTTGCCAGAGCTCCTGCTAGACAACTGATAGATACAGCGCGCTATTCTTTTAGCAGCAGCAAGTGAGCAGGGCTTTCCTTCCATGCCAGCGCCCGGAGCATCGTAGCAATAGCTTTTCCCTCCCACCGTCATGGCTGCCAGTGCCATCAATTTCTCACGTAAGTTCCTTCCTCCATCCAGCCCCTGTTTCGTCCACTGCTTTCATTGCCCGCCTGCCCTCAGTTGCCCGCCTTTTCCTCCTGCCTCCTTCCACCTTTTCACCTCCTTTTCACCTTCTTTTCACCTCTAGGCAGGCAGTGAGTGGGCAGGCCAGTTGCTGAGGCTGGATTGAAGCGGAAAGATTAGCCAGACCATTAGGAGGGCTGGGCTGGGCAGGAGACGGAGGGGAGGCAAGAAGGGGAGGAGAGGCATGGAGATGCTGAAAAGTAAGTCTCCCACACTCTGCCAATGTCTGAGCGGGCTTTGGAGAGGCGGGCAGCGTGTCCGAGCTCCCCGCGCCCGCCACCCAGCTTCCCAGACCCAGTCCTGGTAAGTCTTGTCAGCGCCATCATCGCCTAATCCTTTGCTCCGCTTCCTTCACCCTGACCTGGCGCTTCCACTCCTCTGCTGGCTGTCCTGTCCGCTCCTGTCATCACCTATTTCCGCTCTTTGCTCCCCCCACAACCGCCTCTAGCCCCGCTTCTCAATGCCGGATGGAGGCCCGCCAAGAATTCTCACACACTTCTCACACCAGAGTCACTAAGTCCAGGCCAGCTTTTCAGCAGATTCCCCATCCGTGTTGACGTTTCTATCCTACGCCTTTTTCTTCCTTTGCGTCACTTTCTTCTGCTTTGTCAGTAAACCTGAGAGCGGTATTAGGATTTAGATTTAGCGATTGGTGTCAAGAAAAGATAATATACGAGGAACTAAATTAGTGCTAGGAATGGAATGGGCAAGGAGTGTATCTAAGGCCGTCCTAATCATTCTGCGAATCAGCAGAGGCATGGTGTTGAGTTTCGGCAGAGCTGGGCTTCCGATTTCCAAGGCGAGCTGTTGGCGTAAAAGGGAGACGGAGGGAGGGGAGGGGAGCTTTCGTGAGAGACAAATGGGCTCACGGCTCCTCCTGCCCTGCCCTGCCCTGCCCACACCATTACCCTCACCCACCAGCGCATGCTTCTAGTCCTCTTCGCTCCTCTCTTCCTACTCCTACTTTTGCTCCCAATCTTTTGCCTGCCGCATCTCATCCTATCCTTCATTGCCTAATCTTCCATACACACATGTCATTAGCTCACTCCAAAAAAGACTCAATTGGTTTAGTTGGTCGTAGGCAAGCTTAGTGGCGATGCAGAGAGCGAAACAAACTGATGGTAGATGCAATTAGTTCTATATGGATAGAGGGGGGATGTGAGTGTGTGTGTGTGCTGCTCTGGTTAGCTTCATTAGGCGTAGAAGGGTGTGTCTGTGGGAGTGGTGTGAGGGTGTCAATACTTTGCCGGACAGTTTATTGTCACCGGTTAGGCTGGTTGTCAATCTTGGACTTTGCCGGAGAAAATGCCCCAGGACTTTGCCGGAGAGTGTGCGATTTTTTTCTCCGGCAAAGTCCAAGGTGGGTAACCCAATAATGACCCTGGACTTTGCCGGACATTTCTAAAAATTCTCAATTTAATTCTAAATTCTCAATACATAATTCTCAATTCTAAAAATTTCTAAATACATCAGTACAAATATGATGGAGTATAGTTAGTCTATACCAGTTCGTCATGCTACTAGTTAGTCTGCCTACTGCCAGGAGTAGTACTAGGATACTGTTTACGGCAACCCCTTAGGCTTAGTCAAAATGCGTGTATACTGTGGCAGTACCACCCATAGTTGCTTAGGAGCCATGATCCATACTGTGGCAGTACCACCCATAGTTGCTTAGGAGCCATGGTCCATACTGTGGCAGTACCACCCATAGTTGTTTAGGAGCCATGATCCATACTGTGGCAGTACCACCCATAGTTGCTTAGGAGCCATGGTCCATACTGTGGCAGTACCACCCATAGTTGCTTAGGAGCCATGATCCATACTGTGGCAGTACCACCCATAGTTGCTTAGGAGCCATGGTCCATACTGTGGCAGTACCACCCATAGTTGCTTAGGAGCCATGTCCGGCAAAGTCCAAGGTGGGCAAGCCAATATTGACCCTGGACTTTGCCGGACACTACACTTTACCTCCGGCAAAGTCCACGTTGGCAACCCATATGTCCGGCAATGTGACAAATTTTAGGAATAGTCCGGCAATGTACTGGAGGGGGTGTGAGGTGGGGGGTAGATGGAGTAGGGGTTGGGGGTGCCGCGGGGCTCTTCGCAGAGGCTCTCGCCTCCTCTTCGGTTGGGGAGTGAGGCGGCGGAGGCGGCGGGGAGACAGGAGAGAGAAGGCCTCCGTCCGTCCAACAGGAGAGAGGAGGCCTTCCATCCCTCCCTTCCTTTTTGCGGGCCCTCCCTTCCGCTCCTCTTTCATTTGCCCTGAGTGTGGGGCAGAAGAGAGAGGATGCTGGAGGCACTGCCACCGCGCAACTCCAGTCGATTCCCAGAGATGTGTCGGGTGATGGAGATGAAGCTGGAGAACCTCCGCTACGCCTTCGAGAGCGAGCCCACCATCGGCATCATCGTCACCACCCTCTACGTCTGGGTCCTCACTGTCGGTTCCACCCCCCCACCCCTTCACCACCCACTACCATTACCACCCTATTCCTTTACCCATCAGGAGCCATCGGCAACGCACTGGTCATCGTTTCCGTGTGCCGCAACGCAGCTATGAGAACGCCGCGCAACTTCTTCATCGTTAACCTGGCCCTGTAACTGACTTGATCCCTTCCAAGCTGGACTGGACTGGATTTAGCTTGGCGTTTTAGGTCAGACTTTTTGCTGTGCACGCTGACGGTGCCGTTCAACATGAAAATGATCCTGTTCCTATACTGGGACTTGGGGGAGCTGGCGTGTAACATGGTGAGCACGGCTCAGGGCGTCAACATCTTTGTCTCCACCATGAGCATAGCAGCCATCGCTTTGGACCGATATCTCGTCGTCATCTTCCCCACCAAAACCCTCCACCAGCGAACCTTCTTCACTGTCCTCATCATCCTCGTCTGGGTCCTCTCCATTCTCTTCTCAAGGTTATCCCTCATTTTCTATCCTGCGTCCATCTCTTTCAAATAAGACGAGAATCAAGGGGCTTCATTCAGTGAATCATTTATTTCCTTACCTTGAAATAGTTCGTTTCTACATTAACCTATCTGGTTTATTCCCTTCAAGCACATTCCTATTTTCACATTAGGCGCAAGAATCCTACAAAACGCGGCATATCTACATGTTCTAATCCCTTTTTTATCGCAGAATCTGGATTTACATATATTTTTGTGTAATTCCACTTCCACACAGTTTGGGCGAAAAATATACGGAAATTTATGCCCAAAAGCTCCCAACGTAAACGATGGTGGAAATTCTGTTAAAGCTTGAGTTTTAACGATTTTTTTATAAAAACTAACCATTTTTCAAAGGGGTTTATCAAAATACCCACATTTCTGTCGGACTCAAGGGGAAATATGCGAAATTAATGATTTGTGGCAAAGTTATAAAAATTGAGAATTTGGAAATTTATGAGGTCAAGTCAAGTCAAGAGGTCAAGTCCGTTGTATTCAATGGTATTCAAATGTAATCAAATGTATTCTAATGGTTCAGTATACCCGGGGCTTTTGGCTTGAAAATTAAGAATTTATATGCACCGTTGCAGCTGAATGAAGGCACAGTGCATACCGAGCCGGCAGGGATTTTTTTCACGAGGTTTTTGAGCAGCCATAGCTCTATGAATATTATAGCTAGCACAACGTTCAGGCCACCATTGGAATTGTCTGAGTCTCTTCTTTCGAACGGTGGTCTCAAAGTTGCGCTATGGCAAAAATAGCCGGAGCTAGGGCCGTTTTTCTGAGGGTCATTTTTGGCAATGACCCCTTGCCAGCAGGCTAACAATGTACAAAGTAGGCCTGTTTTCCAAAAACTACCCTCATACAAATGCCCCTAGCTCTGGCATTTTTTGTTGTAGAGACAATTTGAGCAAGTATTGGAAAGAGGAAACCCAGACAATTCCATTGGTGGCCTGAACGTTGAGCTAGCTACAATATTTATAGAGCCATGGCTGCTCAAAAACCTCGTGAAAAAAAATCCCTGCCGGCTCGGTATGCTATCTATCACAATTTCTAAACAAAAGTGTTAATTTTCTTTTTAATCCTAATCATAAATGATGTCCTTTTCATAGTCCTTGAGGCGGCCAGGTTCTAAAAGCAGGGTGGGAGGAAAGTGGAGGAAAGAAGGCGCGGTAGATTGCATTAGTGAGCGGACACCTTTTTCTTCAGCTGTTTGCGGCATAAATTCCCTTAGGTGCTGTAGAACGGGGCCTTCACTGAAAATAGGCAACGAGCGTTTTAGCACCAAGCCCCCGGCTTTCATTCTGCTTCTTAGCCCCCAGCTTATTGCCTACTTGACATATAAAGCTCAGAAGCCATCGCGTGCTACCGTTACTTTAACCGCTTTACACTGTAATATTGCTAAGAGACAGAGTAATATCGGTTACGGTTCGCTCGCAAATTAACAATTTCACACAAAAAAATTAAAAAAATATATTTCCAATATTTTCTCTATGGGTCAAATATCTTTTATCACAAAAACAGCTTTGCTAAGCAGTTTAGATTTTTGCACAAATGTTTAGAGCGCTCAATTAAGTTTAATTTGTCCGATCAGCACATTGCCAAGTATTTGCTTTTAATCTCAGCGCTGAACAATGGTAGAGATTTGTAATAATTTGCAAATTCAAAAGAATCAGTTTTGCAATAACAAGGTGTTCTCGGCTGTTGCCAAGATGCGCGGCCTCACCTCAAGACAACAACTAGATGAAAATTCATGGCAAAATTCAACCGATCTCAATGAAAAGCCATGAATTATACAAGTTCAAATTTTTGAAAATTCAAGATTTTCAGTTTTTGACTGTAAATCGAGTAATACTAAAAATTTCAAATATTTCTCTCGCCAGCTTCAAGATAATACTATCCCGGACGTACATACCAAAAATCAGCTAATTTCATTGAAAAACCAAAAACTTATATATGTTCAAATTTTCGAAACATCAAGATTTTGGGTTTTTGGCAATAAATCGATAAATAACAAATATTCCGAAAATTCCTTTTGCCAGCTTCAAGATATTACTTTGCCGGACGTATCTGCAAAAATTCAGCAAATTTCATTGAAAAACCAGTGATTTATGATTTTTCGTATTTTGAAACATCAAAAAATTGAGTTTTGGGCGAAATTCAAAAAATTACGCCAAGCGCAAAAAATGGTCCCGAGGCACCGCCTAGGCGGACCTTCATGCAAAAAATCAGCCAATTTCGTTGAAAAACCGCGGAGTATGGGCCTGGGGCACATATATATATATATATATATATATATATATATGTGTATATATATATATATATATATATATATATATATATATATATATATATATAGTAATATTGGTCTGTGGCCGCGCTTCGCATGGCCACCTTTTGGTGGTGGATATGGTCCACAATCATGCACTACACCATTTCACCAACTATCTGCATGGTGGCTCCAAGCTTCTCAGCCACACCCAATATGTGACTCTTTCTACATTTTTGAACAAATTCGCAGAGCCCATGGTACTGCCAACTCTTTAGCTTCTGTTCACCAAACATTAGCCACGGTCTCGACCAGAAAATCAGGACTCGATGCTAAACTGATCAATAGAGCAGATGCCAGAACTCGGAGCATATATCTTACATATAAATGCATTGAAACATCTGGTCACTGAGTAAATTGAAAATCGCGAAAATTGACTTTAATAATTTGGTATTTTCATTTAAATGATATTAAAAAGTTGACAAAGTAAAAATACAATTCAAAACAGAATTGTTTTGCCTTGAATTTAAAAAAAAGTCCGCCAAAAAAAGTTGGAAACTGATGGAGCTATTGCACTGCAAAGTTGGAAAATGACCAAAATGAGCACATTTTCAATATTTTCATAATTTTCAAGAATTCGGGCACAGGTGCGGGTATATGCCAGAGAATGCCCAATCCAAGATCTATCCAAAATGGTATCATATGCCAGGATAAGTTGAGAATTGAGCTCGGGCGAGGTACCCTCCCAAAGTGGTATCACGCGTATTATATAAGATATATATATATATATATATATATATATATATATTATCATATAATACGCGTGATACCACTTTGGGAGGGTACCTTGCCCGAGCTGGATTCTCAACTTATCCTGGCATATGATACCATTATGGATAGATCTTGGATAGGCCAAAATCTGGCATATACCCGCACCTGTGCCTGAATTCTTGAAAATGATGAAAATATCAAAAATGTGCTCATTTTGGTCATTTTCTAACTTTGCAGGTAAATAGCTCCACTAATTCTGAACATTTCTTGGCGGACTTTTTTTTAAATTCAAGGTAAAACAATTCTGTGTCTGGGCATTGCTTTACTTTGTCAAGTTTTTTAAATTTTATTACTCAAAAAGTGAAATGAGTTAAGTCAATTTTAGCGATTTTGGCTCTACTCAGAGGTCTGATGTTTCAAGGCAGTTAAAAACCAAATAAGGAGTAATCTGTTGATAGGCTTACATTCGTTACTAAATTACAACGTTTGGCAGTAAGGCCTTCAATTCATTTGAAGTACATCACTGTTGATGATGTCCATAGTTGGGCCTACGTGTAATAGGAACTGAGAAATAATGTGAAATATTGTAGGAAATGGAGCAAAATCGGTACTAAAATGACTCAAAAAACTTGAAGGCAACAAAGTCCTAATCTTTTGCTTTTTCTAAGTTTATGGCTATTGTTTCCACAGCCACCAAAGAGGTGGCTGCGCGAAGCGCGGCCACTGACCTATATTACTAGTATATATATATATATATATATATATATATATATATATATATATAGATATATATATATATATAGATATATGCGGAAAGACGGACGCAAAAATGAGGTAACTGGTTAAGCTGGCCTTGGCCGCCCGTAGCTTCGGGCAGGGCGCCAGAGCTCCTCCGGCCTCCGGGCACGGGTGCTACGGCCCCTACGCTTCGCCTAGCATGCTTCGCATGCTAGGCTACGCTCCGGGGCGTCCGCACCCATGCCCTCCGGCCTACGGAGCTCTGACTGCCCTGCCCTCCGCGGCAGGCGGCCGTCGGCCGCGCCCAAAAAAGAAAGTGAAGAAAGCATATAATTTCAGTCCATACTTTTTCGCGACGTCGGTGTCCACGGTGTTCGGGAACAACCAGAAACTCTCGTTCGCCTTGCGGGAGTGCGGCTTGGACGAGCGCTACAAGATCTGCCAGGTGGAGGAGGAAGGGAAGGTGGGGGAGAGTAAAAGAGGGGAGTTTTGAGGAGGATAAGGAGTTGTGGAAGCGGCTGCCAATCAGCCCGGAGAACTTCACCATCTTCTGCTGGTGCTTTCAGTACATCCTGCCTCTCTTCTCCATCATCTTCGTCTACGCCCGCATTGGATGGCGCATGCGCGTTCGCCTCATGCAAGGACCCTCCAGTACTCCTTCCTCATTCACCCCTCTTGGCCCCCTCTTCTCCAGCAGCCCCTCTGACAGGTCGGTCAGGGAACGAAGATCGCCGGCGTTCCATAGCCAACCGCCACCGTCGCACCAACATACTACTCTTTGGCATCGTCATCATCTTCGCCACTGCCTGGCTACCCCTCAACATCTACAACACTCTTATCATATTCTCCGTCTCATTTCCCCTTCTCCTTTCATGCTTTCCTTACACTCACACCGCTCTACCCTTTCAGGTGGTCAACTATAATTTGAACACATTCGCTTTCTGCCATATTACGGGCATGATGTCTGGTAAGCAACTTCTACAGTCCAAACCCCAATGAAGAACCAGCCCTTTTCAGCGTGTGCTAATCCTATTTTATACGGCGTTTTCAACGACAACTTTCGCACCGAATTTGAGCTCATCTTCGAGCAGCTGAAAATACTCCCTTTATTTCGGTTCTCGCCTTTGTCCTCGCAATCTCAAGTTCTTCAATGAAATGACAAAACAGACTGGTCAAGCGATGCTTATGCGGGCTGGGCCTAGCTGGTAGAGCGCGGGCGCTGGTGGGCCGGCGGCGGAGTGTGGGCCAGCAGAAGGAGGAGCTTCGAGGCGGCGAGGCCACGGCGCTGCTGCCTCAGCCCCATCTCGTCCCTCCCTCCACCCGTCTCTCCGCCCTCACACCGCCCAGCAGCGCCGCCACCAGCTCACAGCCCTTCTCTGCTCCGCTGCCCGAGAACGGAGCGCTCCCTTCGCTCCATCATCATCCGCCGTCCATCCAACTCGACGAGGACTCCAATGAGGAGATCCTTCTCTAGCACTCTGCCCTCTTTACCACACTCACTCATCGCCATCTCATACTTCAATTCTTCTCTTGCCTGGCTAGCTTGCTTGCGTGATGCGTGATGCCTGGTGTTTGCTGTGGAGGTATGAAAGCCTTGCTCTGCCTCAATTTTCCTCCTGGCTTCCTTCGGACGGGATGCACGAGTGGCGATTCTTCCAAACTTCTTCCCTCACAATCTCCTGTGATCTCGTCTCCATTGTGATCATGCTTTCTCCACATTTTTTCACCGGTTCATCCCGACAAAGCCTTTGCCAAAGCCCAGCAAAAACTATACACCATAAAATGACTCATTTGACACATATCAGGAGGCATGGTAAGGTACAAAATTAGAGGCCCCCGGGGCCTCTGAAATGAGAGGCCCCCGGGGCCTCTGGTATTAGAGGCCCCCGGGGCCTCTGGTTTCAGAGGCCCCTGGGGCCTCTTGTTTCAGAGGTTCCCAGGGGCTTGACAGTAAAAAGGCACTGACCAGTCATGCTCATGATGACAAACAAGTTCTGAGGCCAGGCAGCATTGAGATCCCCTTTGTGGATGAGACGAAATGGTGCTCTGCAGTAAAGACTAGCTCCGACGCAAGACTTGTGCTAGCTGTGCTTCGGTTGTGAACCAGAGACGGGTGAAATGTCGTGTGGTGGAGAGATGAGCATCTTCGAGGGGAGCATCGTCGTGGATGCTAAGATCACCATCAAGCCACCCAAGTTCAGTTCAAGGCAGAGGTCAGCCCATCTCATTCTGCCTACCTAGAGAGAAATAGCAATGGGAAGGCTATGATGACTTTCATTGACTGAAATCAGGTAATATTATCGATTCAGATGGTAGTTCCCATCGCACCGCCAGACAAGACTGCCTTCAGTAGTAGCCAGGCCATTGATCATAACTTTGGAGAGTTCGGCGTTCCAGATTCTGTCATTTGAGACAATTGTTCTAGTCACATGTTTCATTGCACCAGGTCTGTACGGCTGGAGGCTGAAGATGGCTAAGCGTCTGGATATCAAGGACACCAACAGTGTGCCTGAATTTCCTATTGAGTACAGTGAACACTAAGAACCCTAAGAACACTAGTCGGAACCCTAAGAACCCTTTTTTTTGCACCTTATTGAGAACCCTTTTATTTAACATGCTCCTGCTTGGGTTGACGGCATGCTAGAACAGAGTTTCAACCTGTCCTCGATTGCCCCAAGTCTCCTGCATCCGGGGCATTTGGAAATTTCAATTTTCATCCAGTATTTAATGTTCTACAGAAGTTCCAGTGAAGTTAGTCCAAAAAGAACACTTTGTAGTGTTCGCAATAGGTGATTTTATTGGGAACAGTAAGGAAAAATTTTCGTCCAGTGTTCTCAATTGGTGCATTTTAATGGGAGCACTTACCACTTACATGTCAGCCACTTTACGGTTCCTACCTATCGTCTGTGTGCCCATATGCCTCATCTTGGGCCCCTTTTTGTTCACCTTGTGATTCCTCGTCTTGCTTCTGATGCAGCGGAGTGCATTCTCTGTGCAGATGTCGGTGAGTATGCCGCGATTCTTCAGCTCCGCGGGGATCATGCCCAAGTGCTTGGTCACGGCTGCCGTGGGCCCGATGACCACCGCATCCTTCTCCAGGGCCTCCAGTTGCCGCCAGCGCAGTCTCTCCTGGCTGACATGTCAGTGGTAAGTGCTCCCATTAATATGCACCAATTGGGCAATAGGTCTTTTAGTAACCTGCCACTTAGTAACATGTTATTGAGGGTGGCCATTTAGTAACAATCAAAGGGTGCATTTAGTAACAGTGAGCTTTGTTTTCTCGCTAAGCAGTGAACCTAAGCCTAAGCTTAAGCCTGATTCTGAACCTATGCCCAAGCCTGAAACTAAGCCTAAGCTTAAATCCAAATTGAAAACTAAACCGAATTTGGCTATACCTACTAAACCGAACACGTATGTGGTTTCACATTTGGCGATAGGGCATCTTAAAACGTAAACCACGTTTTTTGTGTGACAGCTGATTTTGCTGTTTACCTCATGCATGACTCTTTTCTGATTGTGTGAACTTCGTGTAAACGATTTTTCGTTTATTCTCCATAAATTGCAGGTTTTGCAATTTCCACATTTCTCGAAGAAATTATCCATTTCTTTGAGTTTTCTTTCGCTGTTACCTTGAAAAAGAGTGCCGTCTTTTAAGTAGAGCTCCTTTTTTTCAAGGAGTTAATTTCATTTTTTGTCAAGTTTAGCAAAAAAGAAATTTGTGCTTGTCTGTTGGTTGATCCTGTAGGGATCCTAGGCGAAGTGTCCAAATTCGCCATCCTTTGTGCCCTTCGGGGTCTTACGGCCTGACCCTGGCAGAGGTTGCCATCGTTAATGGGCATCTCCCTTAAGGAGAACTGGACCTGTCTGCCCCTGCCCTTTCGTAAGGCAGATGGTGTGGGCGCCATAGACTGCCCATCTCTTGGATGGGTGAGCCTCCGGCTAATCTCGTTTTTGCTTCTTGTGTTCATCATGGAAGTTTTTGAGATGGTTGGAGCAATGTGCTGGCTGCCCTTCTCTGGTTGCACTGAAAGATTGACTACCTTACAGTGGCTAACAGGAACCTGGGTTCCAGAGGTGGACAGAGACAAGCGCTCATAGTAGTAACTAAATGCGCAGTTTTGAGAGCGATTGCGTAGTGTCTGGGGCCCAGACATCTCAGTAGGAGTCAATTTCGACCCTTTCTGAGTGTGAGTGTGGAGGAGAGAGAAGTGGGAAGCTGAACAAGGAGCGAAAGGCACCATCAATGATAAAATCTAGCATTAACCCCAAAAACATACACCAATCCAATGCAAAAAGAATCAGAATGATTGGAAGATTTCTGATTTCTGTGAAGAATGATTTCTGTGAAGCACAAAATCCTTATCAATTTTCAGATCTGGCTATCGAAAATGACACCTGGGCATTTCGCATTTTGTGGATTTCTTGGAAAATAGAATAAAAAAATAATATGCTGAAAAGTTACAAAAAGAATAAAACAGGATTTTGATTAAATTTTGTTTCTTTTTAATTTTGTGCCAATATTCATATCATTAAATCGATCTGTACTCTAAAGCTTGTTTGTCATCATGAGCATGACTGGTCAGTGCCTTTTTACTGACAAGCCCCCAGGAACCTCTGAAACAAGAGGCCCCGGGGGCCTCTGAAACCAGAGGCCCCGGGGGCCTCTAATACCAGAGGCCCCGGGGGCCTCTCATTTCAGAGGCCCCGGGGGCCTCTAATTTCGTACCTTACCATTCCTGCATATCAGAACAAAACTATACACCATCAGAGGAATGTGATGTCTTCGCCAAAAAGACCAGCCAAACGCAGTTCTCTAGGCTTGGTGCCCACTTGGCAGTACAGCCGCTGCGGCACCCGTCTAGAGCCTCGCCCTGGCCTTCAATCATTCCTACTTTACCCTCCCAGAGAAAGGAGCGGAGGGAGGGACCTAGGCAGCAGGGCCTTGAGGATGTACTCTTTGGCGTAGGGCGGCGGGAGCTTCCCGTCCTCGCCGGCGAAAAGGTCACGAAGGCGGAGGCCGAGGGGGGAGCCGGCGCCTCCGGGCACCATCACACCGCCCTCACCACCAACGCTCAGCATCAGTGCTCGGATAAACTCTCCCCCGCCGCTCCTCAACCCATTCTCGTGTATTCATTCTTTCCTTATTGGGACCTGAGCATGGGACGGTTACCCTTCCAGGCGGCTTTGAACTGCTCGATACTGGGCCTCCGCTGTCTCCACCCACGCTACGTCCCCCAGCAGGTCCTGCATTCATAGTGAACGCTTCTCTTATTTCACGTTTTCAAAAAGCTACGCACGTAAAGGCAGATCGATTCTCTTTCCATGCTAATTGGAGGGGAAACTCGATATAGGTCCTGGTCGGAAGACTTTGAGGCGACGGCGACCTTGCGTGCGGCAGCTTCCAATTTCTCGCCTACTAGCCCAGCCACGTCCTTTGCTGACAAACTCACCAAATTCCCCCTTTTCTAGTACAATGCCCCCATTCCTCTAATAACCTTCATCGATGAGCTGGTGGACTGCGCGTGTGGCCACTACCGGGAGACAAAGCTCCGCCAACTCTGCCACCTTCAGCCTTTGCATCCAGATCAGAATCTGCAACCCTTCCCGTAGCTCGGGCAGAAGAGCTTTGGTGTTCGAATAACCTTGGTGGCCTCCTTGGCATCGTTGAAGAGGCGGGGCTGTAGGTGGACAGCCTTCGCCTGCGCCTCCGCCCAGCATTTTGTCCAGATCCCCTCCTGCATCCGCTCAGACAGCTCGCCTCAAAGCCCTAGTTTCTCCTCCCGTCATCCCTGCTCAGGTCACCAGGAACCTTGGTTGGGCTGTGAGTCGGCAGGGATCCAGTCGCGCGGGGAGTGCCAACGAACAAAGTCCGCCATGCAGCAGCCCGGATTGGCCGCCTGATGCGAAGAGACTCATTTGAGGAGGTGAGAAGGAAATGTAAACCTTGAAGGCGGCCATGTCGGAGAGCAGAGACTGTGCCTGGTGCTGGGCTCTAGTGGCCGCTGCCTCGTCGGATGCGCCCAGGGCTAGCAGACGCTCCGTCTCTGCTTCCAGCATGTCCTCAAACGCCCCTGATAACCAGCTGGAGAGGAGGAGAGGAGTGGAGCAACCTCAGTCATGGGACTGGGGTCTTGAGTGATGGGTATGTAGAGTGGTAGCGAAGGTTTGCCCAGAAGATGAAGGCCTTCGCCCAGCGGGCGGAGCCGTCCTGCTGCCTTCAGCTCATCTGCTGGGGCAGTACTGTCCTCATCGTTGTCCGAGCTCTCTATGGACTCTGCGGCGTCGTAGAATTCATCCTCTTCTCCTTTTACTTGGGTCCATTGGAGGAAAGAAGGAATGAAGGGGGTAATAAAAAACCGTCAGCTTTAGAGGAGGGGCTGAGTGCCTTGCGCTTTCGCTTGGCTCGAACGCAGCACTGCAGCATCTCCAGCTTCTGGTGCAGGAGGCAGGCGTTGAGGTTGGGCTGGGAGTCCTCTTCGTCCTCCAGCCTGTAGCCGAGCTCGTTTCTCATGGGGACAGAAAGGAGGTATATTGGAGTGTGAGGTAGGTAACCCAGGTATGGGGCGGGCGCTCTGGTAGAAGCCTTCCAGTGCCCGCACGAACTCCAGCCAGAACTGGCAGACGGCGAGCTTGCCCTCCTGGCTGCTGTTCAGCAGGCTGGACAGGGCCAGGCACAACCGCTCCGTCAGCGAATCCTCGGGGGCCGTTTTGGCCGACGTCAGTCCTTCCTGCAAGCCAACCAAAGCCTCCTTCCAGCTCCAAGTGGGGAAGGCTGAAACAGAAAGACGCTCCAGAAGAGCAGGCTCAGGAGAGGATGGGCCGTCCTCTACGCTTCGTCTTTGCAGACGATGTGCCTGTGCAGAGCCGGGGGCGCTGGGAGGAGACTGTTCCGTGCGCGTCCGCTTGGGGCTCGCTTTTGTAGTGCCCTGAAGGCTCTGGGGAGCCTCGTTGCGGAAGACGCGGGCGATCCAGGCATTGAGGTCGCTTTCGCTCATGGGGAGGCTGGAGTTGTGCTGGGGGCGGGACTGCTGGGCGGATGGTGTTCGAGTGGGCTTGGCGGAGAGGGCTCGTTGGGCTGGTGCCTGAGTGAGGGCCTCCAAGGCTTCGGACATACCGCCATCGTCGCCCATAGAACCTTGACAGTTGATGAGGGTGATGATGAAGATGAGAAGGAAGAAATAGATACCCAAGTGTACGGTGATGAGTGTGTGATCCCTGGCGAGGTTGAGCCAGCGCTTGAGGAGCTCATGAAGCAGGGCCTGATCCCCGCGGCTGAAGTCCAGACGGAGGCTCCAACGAGGCGCGGCCAGGGGATCGATGTCCGAGTAGACGTCGTTCTCCACCAGCATGGACTCGGCCATGGGCGGCCAGGCCACACTCAGCTCCAGCCACTCCAGCGGATCCCGATAGAGCCCGAACGGCAGCCGCCTATGCTCCATCGGCGAGAGCGCGAAGGCGGATCCATCCAGATCTGGCAGGGCCTGGCTGAACTCCGCCGCTCCGCCGGGAAGCTCCATGAGTCGGTAGCGGAAGAGGACGCTCACCTTCACCCCCTCCACGTCCCCGCCCTGTCCATGGTTGTTTGATGGCTAGGGGGAGGAGGGGTGGGGAAGAGGAGGAGAACGATGCGCTCTTTGAAGAGGCGTAGGAGGCCGGAGAGGTGAGTGTAGAGAGGCGGGTGGCGAGCCAGGCGAAGGGTGCTGAGCTCAGCACGAACGCTCCGGTTCTGCACGTGGCCGTAGAAGAGACCTTCGCTGGGCTCACGGGAGACTAGCAGCAGCGGGATATCACTTAAGATATCACTGCGGGGCTTAGCGGTAGAGAGCATTGAAAAAGCGGGTAAGAAACCAGTGAGTGTTGGCGGTGGCCATGAGGGCGCTGCTGGCAATCATGTTACGCTTGGACTCGTTGTAGAGGAAGTCGGATGGGTTGGCCGGGCACAGCACCAAATAGTCTCGAAACCCAAAAAGGCTGTTCACTATGTGTCCGCCTCAAACATCCGCTGTAGTTGGCTTTGTGCAAGGCAACTTGTAGGTGAATAGACCAGTGAGAAAGTCGCTGTTGGCTTCCAAAGCATCGCGCAGGGCATGGGGCAGGTGATTGAGTTGGTCGTCTTTTTTTGCCTCTTTGCTTTGCTCGGAGGAGTGTTGAGGGGGTAGAATGAGGCGGTGCCGGATGAGGTAAAAGGAGAGTCTGGCGAAGGAGATTTCCTGACACTTTCTTTCCCACCTCCCGTTCCCCTGACCATCTGAAAATTTTCTGGCATGAAGCTGAGTCTAATTAACTGAAGTTCAGCCGAAAGAAGGGCTCAGGACGACAAAACAAATGTGCAGGGGAACAATTTGCGGAGACTGAGACAACTTACAAATATTCTTTTTCGTGTTCTCATAGATTTCATGCTGCAGCATGAGCCCTGCA
>JASANA010005452.1:0-38602 GCA_030248095.1 Ptycholaimellus sp. GST1_10
CTTTTTGGCACTTCTGGACCCGGCGAGGCTCAGGGCCTGACCTTGTCTAATCCGACACCTTGCCTACAACTTCCACTCGTGGCACAGGAATCTGTTGTCGTTCAGCTGGACAAGGACGCAGACATGGACGAGGGCATGAGTGACTGTGTCCTCAACCTACAGAGGTGAAATCAATGGAAACTATGACCTAGAAACTGAGGTCAAAATGGTTGCCAATGCCCCAGTGCTCCTCCAAGTTCTGACCCAGGAACACCTACCTCCACCAGAACCCCACATCCCCACTAAGTGCCCTCAGCAGAGCCGGCTAGCAAGGAACCTGCAGCAACTAGAAGAGTGCCAGGCATCATGCAGCTTCTGCGGACTACTCTACATTGCTCAATAGTCCACAGGATGGGAGAGAGAGGGTCTGGAAGCTAAAATACATCGGAGGGATCCTCTACGGCATCTCCGCCTTTCAAGGCGGCAGACTTCACCCTTGCCCCACTTGCCGACACTCTTCAGCCCCACGTCAGTCCGATCTGTCCCTTCACTCAACTGGCTGAGATCTACTTATATCTGGGCCTTGCTGCAGCCACTCTGCCTTGATGTCTGGAAGACAAGCAATGGTCTTCTACACGTCTATAGATTAAGTGCTAG
This sequence comes from Ptycholaimellus sp. GST1_10, assembly GCA_030248095.1. Classification (NCBI taxonomy): domain Eukaryota; kingdom Metazoa; phylum Nematoda; class Chromadorea; order Chromadorida; family Chromadoridae; genus Ptycholaimellus; species Ptycholaimellus sp. GST1_10. The sequence goes on from JASANA010005452.1 coordinate 637, forward strand.
CCTCATACCAATCCGGAATGGGAACATCGCGCTGGGACACCCTGGCTCTGCATTGCTTCTTCTCCGCCAGCCCAAGTTGTCAACACAGACCTCGACGTCTCCTATGGAATCAATGGATTCCGTTATGAGCCCAATCATGACTGACAGATGTCTATGCTTGGACTGGCGATGGACCTCCTACAATGTAAACATGGACCGGAATAGGAACAGAAAGCTTCTCTGACACGGATCAAGGGGGTGACACTAAACAGCCCCAGCATTTGCTGGACCAGTCTCTACTCTTCGGGCTTGGCCAATGCTACTCAGCCCGTTAGAGGCCAAACTGCCCTAGGCTGACACCCAGCACCAGCGATGAAGGTGAACGAGACTGGTGGATTGGAGCCCAGACCGCCCTACTCTTTGCACTAGCCATGATGAACCCTGGACTCGAGAGAGAGGTATAAATGGGGAGCGCACTGAGGAGACTGCTTTCACCGCCAATGGCTCCTCCTCACTTGCTCCTTTGACATCCTCCCATCCCCGTCCTCTTCCCTGACCTCGGCCACGCTGTCGACTCCAGCAGCGCTACTTCTGACATCGTCTGCCAGGACAGCAGCTTCTTCTCCTTGAGGGCGAAGAAGTTGTCTTGGGACAGTGCCTGGATGGCGATGCTGGCACCCTGGACCTGGCCCCATCCACATCACATGCTCCTCCAACCCGCCCAATTCCCCGGCCAACTACTCTCCGCTTAGGAGGACGAACTGAGCACTGATTGGACAGCTGTGTGCCCACATCTGATCCTATGCCGGAGACCAGGGGCCTGGACCTCAGTGACGCCCTTGCAAGAGGAGCCACCACCGCGGCGTGCACCACAACAGGAACCACGGATGTTCCTCCAGATACTACATCAGGCCCCCAGCGGCTGCTAGAAGACCAGCCAAACTGAGTGATGGGCAAGAACTGGGTCTGTCGCAAAATGTTAGAGTGCATGGGTCAGGCCGGTGGATGATGCCTGACCCAGCTGGGTCTCGGATGTAGTGGAGTCAAGGGGGCTCTGGTTGCCCTACGTTGTCAACGCCCAGATCGGCACGGACTGCTTTGCCTAGCTCCGCAAGGAGGAATGGTACAGGTAAAGAAGAGGACCGCCCTAGGGGCTCTGAGCCAACATCGTTATCGCCTGTCTCCTCCTATCATTACCCCTCACAGAACTACCCCCTCCCGATCCTAGACAAAAGGACAGCAATGCCTTCAACGAAGTCCTGAACTTGCTCTCCTTTGCCCTAGATCAGCTGCACCGCCTGCCCAATGCCTAACAGCCCTCCCCTTGCAAGCTCTCTGGCCTCAGACCAGCCCTTCTGACCCACAAGACTGCGGAGGAGGGCTAGTTTACGAGCTTACCCATCCGGTTTCCACCCACTGGGGTCCAACCTTATGGCAGTGTCTGGGAATGTTGGATAAACAGTTACTGGCCAGTAACGCCCTCGCTGCCATTGATGGCTCCGCCTTCAACAGCTCCACCATCTGCAAGAGCCGAACTTGGGCAGAAGTCTGATGGCCAGTCGGCAGCCAACCTGCTTTGTGAGATCTCGCGGAACCTGAGTGGGAATGCCATCCGGATCCTGGGCCATGACATACTGCCCGGTTCCCTATGATGGCTGAGCCCCTTTGACTACTGCCTCTCGGTGGTCGCTGACGTCCTGCCCCAGCTCAACCTGATCAACCTCAACCTCGGCTACAACATCCCCTCCATCCCTGCTTTCAGCATGTAGAGAATCATCTCTACAGCCTCGGAGCACTGGTTAGCCCACGAGAGCAAGAGCCCCCTGCTGCCTTTTCCTATGGCTTGAAACCTGGATATGTTGGATGGGAATCGAAACGCGAGGCCGTGTCACTGCCAATAAGGAGACGAGGCCTGAGAGGATGTCCAGCTGCCCAATTCCCCGCAAGCCTAGCTAGACGGAGATCAAGACGTCCTGCTCCACCCCCTTCTGCTTCCAGGCCATTGCCCAGGCTTTGTTTGCCTGCACAACAGCCTCTAAGGCTGCTGGCTTGGATGGGACTCTCCAGCTCCTTGTCTGTTGCTACTTCATTCGTCCTAGGTTCCGGCCTGGCTGGCTCCCATGCCTCCCTCCATCCACCCTGTTCTGCCAACCGAAGAAGACGGCTGTCTCCGCTCAGGCCCACTTCCCACAACCCAGACACTATTCTGCTACTGCATTGAACTGACGACGATTCCCACCCCCCCCCCCCCCCTTTTTGTAGTGTTGCTTGCCACGCCGGCTCTGATGCCAATGCAATGCTGGCCCTGATGATTTCCATTCCCCTAGTAGTGTGCTTGTAGCTTAGATCCAAGGTTCCGTTCCTCTGCCTGCTCTAGATGCTTGAAGTGATTCCCTTCCACCTCTTCCTCACCACCCGGAGCACTGTGGCATTTCCCAAGCCAGTTTCGTCGACCTTGAGCTGATGGTGTGGGTGGAAGAGAGTTTAGTTCAGTCTTGTCTATTACCCCCTCCTGTCATCCCTATTCCCTGCTCGGTGCCTTCTGACTAAAGAGAATCTTGCTACGTTACTGCTGTAATACACCACACATATTTTAGGTAGATATGGAGGGGTGAAACGTTTGTTGATGCCATCGCGTAGCTGATCCCGCAGCCAATTGTCTATTGGGTTGCACCTCCTGTACGACTCAAATCTTGACCTACATTATGATTGCTGGTTGCAGAAGCAAATGCCAAGCCCAAGCCGAACGCAAGTGGAACCTTGAAACCAATAGAAGAAACCCCTGACCCGATTGCGATTCCCCAACCATGATTCCCCTATGTAGAAATTCTCTGCTAACCTGACCCCGTTCAATCACCCTTGCTTACCTTGTCAAGGTGTTGTGGTGTCGGAGGTGTTGTTTCCAGTCACTACTTCCTGTGCCGAAAACTCCACTTCTGTCCCCAGGCAGTGTGCGGACTCGCATCTGCTGGTACCAGATCCAGGTCACCAGTGGTGTGTGTCCTTGAGACCAGAGAGGGTCTGGCCCAACAGGCCAGACCTCTACAGTCTTGGTCCAATAACCCAAGCTCCTGAGATGTAGTTTCCTATCCACTTCCATTTGTACTTCCAGTACATCCAAAAATAGCTTCTGCCCAACTCTGATATGAAACCAATGGGAAAGTGCTCCTGTGCAGCACAGTAATACTGATCTGGAGGGGTTGACCCAGTAATGATAGAAGATATGATAGAAGATGACAGATAGACAGATAGACAGTAATGATAGAAGATATAAATATGATAGAAGTAATAGATATGTGCTTTGCGGTAACTATTGCAATTTGTGCCATGATACTTGTTCATGATGTTAACAAGAGAGAACAGCCTATTCTGCAAATTTATGCGTTATTTTAAAAACTTTAAATCAGTTTTTAAACTCTTTTCAGTATGTGTTGGTCTTTATATGATTTGAATCTTAAAGTTTTTTATGGCATATAAATTGGAAAAAAATGCCTCGAAGAAGAACCAAAAACAAAATCTGCTTAATCATTCTTATTACGTTTAGAATGATGGCAGTTTGGCATCTTAGTTCTTTCAACTTATTCATCCACAATAAATATTGCCTTGCGCAGCCAATTCAGATGTTTTTGCCTATACATCCTGCTGATTTTGAAATGTTAAATTCAATTATATTGCGCACAATCAGATTTTTTTATCCAGCCTTAGGGCTTGACCTTCTTTTAGTGTTATCGAAGTCATCGTCAAATAAAAGTTTTAAAAATAAATTAAAGCAGTCACCATCGTTACATGGAAATCAAGTAACGTTAAGATTGGCTGAATCAAAAACAACAATTAGCCCATTATTGAATTCCCAAAAAACTGAAATAATTAGGTTCTGGGCAGATAACTTTACAACAGAAGAAAACATATTTTTCATAGAACCTCACACATACCTAAAAAGAATTCCATCGAAGTATGATTTGTTTGATAAGGAGGGTCGACCTCGTCAATGGTATACATTTTATGAAAACATTGATGTGACTGGAACCACTCAAGCTTCAACACGCTGGGCTTTGGACATAAAGAGTGTAAAATTTTTACGAGCTAAGTCCAAAACGTTTGAGAGCTAAAAATAAGAAGGATCAAGTTAAAGCTAAAGTTTTTTGCTGGCTCCAGATGCGCAGCCGAGTAAAACGCTCAATTTACGTTACTAAAGTGTCAAAATTGCATGTTTGATCTTTGTTTCCTAAAAAATGAGATATTTTTTAAGCATTTTCATCGTTTTTCATTATTTAAAATTAAATTATATAACATAAATGCTATTTTAGATTCCCAATGTTTAAAGTATTGTTCAGCAATATAAAAATTCTAAAAATTTGATTTTGAAATCTACGATTTCATTAGTTAATCAGTTAAAAAAACTGCAAACTGCAATATTTGAACAATAGTAGTTTTTGACCGCAAAGTGGGCCCGAGGGACCCGCTTCGCAGTCTATACACATGACTAACTTTTTGGCTGTATATTTATATATATATACATTTATATTTATATATTTATATATATATTTATATGTACATATATCTGGAATGGTTTTTCCTCTGCGAAGTCTCAACGGATTTTGACATACTTTTTTTCTGAAAAGCTTATTTTTGCCGTTACAAATCTGGCAGAATGGAATTGGGTGTCGACTTATATTTAAAAATTTTCTTCCTTGGAAACGTTTTTGAAATTAAGAATATTTTTTTATTCGACACAAGTTTGAAAATCATTAAAAAATTTTTACTATTTGTTCAAGCTTGAGATCTCGCGAACTACTAGGCCGATTTGCAAATTACAAAGAGCATCATGCTCACAATGTGCTACTTTCTACTGATTAAACTTGTCACGGCTTCCAAAACGCAATCCAGAATGCCGTATTTTATTTTTTCATTATCCCAAAGCATTTCGCGGTCACCATTGCGCTTTGCACCATTTTTACTTGTTTAGTGTCAATGTAATTAGCAAAGTAAACAAAAAATACTCTCCAAATTGGATATCTAAATGTTGGATATTTCATGAATTCCTTAATTTCAACATTTAATTTTAAATATTTATAATTACATTATTATGACCGTTTCGCTGTCTATACACATGACATACTTTTTTGTCTTCATATGTATTTATATATATATATATATATATATATATATATATATATATATATATATATATATATATATATATATATATATATATATATATATATATATATATATATATATATATATATATATATATATATATATATATATATATATATATATATATATATATATATATGGTACCATCTGCAAGCCAAAAATAAGTCTTTTTTCTCCAAAAATTGAAAATGCCCCGAGTCAAAAGTCAAAGAAATTTTTGGGTCCGTGCGAGCGGAGCGGAAGCATGGTCCCCTCTTAGCTAAGGACAAACCCTATTACGGATACATCTACTACTAGTACATTCTGCTCCTTTGACAGTTGAATTTTGACAGTTGACAGTTGAGGTGTAGATTGCCTCAATGCTCTGCCTTGTCCATTTGGCTTCTCTCTCTTTGATTGCCTTTTTTCTCTCCTGAATACGTTGGGTAATAACCAGTACAAAATCAAGTGAAAAGCAAGTCAAACTCACTAAAAACACAAGACAAATTGCACTAAAAGAACCTCGCGATTTTCCTATTAAACTCCACTAAAACTTTAGAAGAAAACACCACAAATTCACATCACCAAAGTTCGCATTTGGGTGTAGGGTAAGGTGAGGTGATGAAAGGGGTGAAGCAAGAGTGGAGGGAATGCAAGGCCCAGAGTAGGTAGGAGTGAAGGTTTTGTGGGAGAGAGAGGGCGGACACTGGCTGAGAACCTCTAGAAAGGCGGGACAAGCGTCCCCTTGGGTTCAAACTGAGATACCTACTTGGAGGCAAAGAAGTACGCGTCTCCTAAAGTGAAGGCAGACTACGATAGGGAACTTGGCTCACACTTCTGCGCGCTTGCGCGACAACAGTTCAATCTAAAGTAAATTTATTTTTGTGCTAAAAAGAATTTCATCCACTTCAGTTGCACGTATAATTTTGTGCATGAAAAATTCCTTTCACTTCAGTCGCAAGTAAAAGACAATTAAATCTGAATAAAAATTTCCCCCCACTTCAATTGCAAATAAACAGAAAATAAAAACACATATTTGGGTTAATATAACCCACCATATAATAATTCCATCCACTTCTTACAGGGTCTGCCCCTATACTTGAGTTAAATATGACATTGATGATGAGCTGCTTGTTCACCACGGCCTGTTGGTAGCCCATGAAGACCAGACGAAGTAAACGGGCACCAGAAACCTAAGCTACATCCCGAATTACCAATATTACCAAATAATGAGACGAAAAACCTTGAGAATGCCTCAAGACGAAGTTAGTGATGAGCTGCTTGTTCACTAGCGCTGGTGGAAGCCTATGAAGGCCAGACAGAAACAAACGAGCACCAGTACCTTAATCTACATCCCTAATTACCTATATGGTGATGTTTGTGAGACCAAATACACTTAAAAATACCTTGAGATGAAGTTGATGATGACTCGCTAGTTCACCACAGACTGGTGCAAGCCCATGAAGACCAGATGGAATCAAACGGACACCAGTACCATAATAAACACCACAAATTACCTATATGGTGATATTTCTGAGAACAAAAATCATGTAGAATACCTCAATACGAAGTTGTTGATGAGCTGCTTGTTCACCGTGGTCTGGTGAACACCAGATAGAAGTAAGCGGGCACCAGAATCGTACTTTACGTCCAAAACTACCTATATGCTGCTGCTTCTGATTTTAAAACCATTTAGAATGGTGCTGTTTTTAAGGCCAAATACCTTACAAAAACATGAATATGAAGTTGAAATGTAAAAAAAATAAAAAACAAGTATATGGTGCAAAGCGCAATAGGTGACCGCAGAGCGCTTCCACCTTCACATGCAGCAAAAGCTAAAAATTAAGAAAAAAATTTGTTGTGAGGTTGAACATTACCTCTCATAAGTTTGAAAAGTTTGTGGTTTCTCAGCCATTTTCCAAAATAAGCACAGATTTAGAATTGGCATTTATGATTTGTGAATGAAAAAATCCAAAGTCTACTATGCAATTATCAAGATTACATGTGGTGCTACAGCGCAAACACTATATTGCAATTTTCAAAGAGTTCTGCCCAAAAGTTAATCTTTCAACTGTGAACCGTGTCTACCCCTCCAGATCTTCCCAAAATTTGATTACCTTTCAGGAAAAAAAATTGTCAAAATACTTTGTGAATTCATCATTTCTCAGAATAGCCCGAATTTCAACCTTTCTACCCAAAAAAGTAATGTTTCATATGCTCCGGGAACGGCTCCACCCCTCTAAATCTTCCACAAAAAATTATCAGCTTTCAGAAAAAACAGTTTGTCAAGATCCATTCAGAATTCGCCATTTTTGAGAATACCCCGATTTTCAACCTTTCTATTCAAAAAAGCAATGTTTCAAATGCTCCGGGAACCGTTTCACCTCTCCAGATCTTCCTAAAATTCAAAATCTCTCCCATCCATGTGCCAGGATAAGTGTCTAAGGTAACCCCGAAATTGGTATCACGTGTCTGAACTAAGCCATCATACAGTCACTCGGAGCTGAGTAGAGGCAAAATCGCAAAAATTGACTCCTCAATTGAAATTTTCAATAATATAACAACAAAAAGTTAAGTAAGGAAATATTTAATTCTAAAGACAATGGTTTTGCCTTGAATTTAAAAAAGTCTGCCATAAAAAGTTAAAAAATTGAATAAACTACAAAGAAGTAAAGTTGAAAAAAGTCAAACAATGGCAAAATCATCACATCATTTAATTATTTTTTGTATTTATTGTTATCAGAGCAGAGTCCAGATTGCCCAAGGTACCCCCGAAAATTGGTATAACGCGTATTATTGGGGCCGTGCAAGCAAAGCGGGAGCAGGGTCCACTCTTAGCCAAGGACCAACCCTACTACTGAAATTGCGAATCTCTGCTTCAGTGTTTTTTCTCTCTTAGCTGGTCTCTTTATAATGCTTGTAATCATCAATATTTCAAAATTTGGACAATTTTATTTACATTTAAGACGTGATTTCTCTGGTCCAGTAGAAGCTTTTGAGCTCACAATTTTACACAGTTTGCAACAAAATGTGATTAACTTACCTACAAATTTTTAAGTTTCTAGGTTCTTCCTGCATTGAGAAAAAGCCTATAAAGTGTTTCAACCTTTTAGCACTTCCTATGGATGATCGCACTGTCTGGCTTGACTGTCCATAAAGCACAGTAACTGGTATCATGTGGATTTACTTTGCAGGCTTTTTCTCAACGCAGGAAGAACCTAGAAACTTAAAAATTTGTAGGCGAGTTAAGCACATATTGTTGCAAACTGTGTAAAATTGTGAGCTCAAAAGCTTCTACTGGACCAGAGAAATCAGGTCTTAAATGTAAATGCAAATGCTCCAATGTGACATATTTATTTATGAAGTGGTTTTACCAAAATGAATATTTCTCCAGTTCGGCTGATTCAACCAATCTGCAAATTTATACCCATACTAAACACAATTGGCCTTACTTTCATTAAAAATTGCAACTCTCTAGCTTTCAATAAACCTGAGATATAGTTAATCAAATTGACTCAAATTTTGGGAGGACCACCCGGTAGGCACGAATTTAAAGTTCACACGTAGGTGTGACTTCTTGCGTTTTTACCTAGGTGTGAACATTTTGGCCGTCCATGCCGAAATAATAATATGCTCGATTTGTGTCATTTAAAATCATGGATTTTATTTCATGATCTTGCATTTCACAAATAGTGACATATTATTTATGTCAATAACAGTGCACTCAGTTTGCGTCATTGAATTTGTAATTATTTCACAATTTCAATTTCACAAACGGCGACAAATGTTATTTGTATTGCCAAAGAATGCACTCCACTTCTGCATCAGATGAAATTGTGATGAGTAACAATTTAATTAGATGTAGATGGCAACAATTCTTTTCCTCAGAAACACGTAAGCTTTTAGCATAGAGAACGAATTCTGGAAAGGTTTCAACAGAATTCATTTCTACTAAGCAATGTATTTCCTCCCTCAGAATGGCGTAATATCTTAGTTAAGTAAAAATTAACTTCTGGAATTAATTCGGCAGAAGTCACTTCTTGACTAAGATGCATTCTTGCCTTCCGCACAATTCTAATCAGCGTCAGCAATATTCAGCCTATTTAGTTAAAAATAGCCAAATTGCCATTACTTTTCAAATTGTTTTAAGCTGCTCAAAAGCAAGCTTGCCATTATTTGTTATTTCTGGATTAAATTGACATAATTACTTTCATGGTTTAGCTGCGCTTTCTGCTGCTTGTTTGCCCTTAAGCATTAACTTGCAGGCGAGACATTTTCTTCGCTTGTGAGTTTTTGCTCATGGTCCACTAGTCCGATTTATTTGAACTCAACGAGTCTCTCAGCACTGAGGTGGGATAGAGGAGGAGGAGGAGAGGGGCAACAGGGGAGCCAAAGGATGGTTTCACTTGGTGTCCTTATCCTTGTCTCCCTGGGACTGGTGCTTGCGGAGTCGCTTGTGCTGCAACTTCCTGAGCGAGTCCAGGGAGGGCTTCTGTCTGCCTCAACGATCAGAGCCACCTGGCTTGTCCCCTTCCTTGCGGCTCCATGGCTGCAGGGTGAGGGCCGATTATTCCCAGTTCTCTAGCGGTGTGGAGGGGCACTACTGAGGGGAGGGAGCTAATCAAATCAGACATGCTGAATTTAGTCTGGCTTTTGGGGGTCTCTGGAGGTGGTGGGGTGAGTGAGGGCCCATAGGTGTGGGCATAACTCTCTTCCCTACGCCTCAGAAACTGCTTCCAGCCAGATCTGACCCTGGAGTCCAGTTTGGCGCCTTGGGGAGGGGAGACGGGGCTGCGTGGTAGGGGGCCTGGAGATGGAGAGTGAGAATGAGAATGAGACTGGCGGCGGGAGGTGGAAGGCGCTGACAGGTCCCTCCTGGCTGCTCCTCTGTCCACTGGCTGGTGCTTCAGCGTCTCCTGGGGAGTCAAGAGGGAGAGGGGGGCAGTTTGGAAGGGTAAAGCCAACCAGGCTGCGGGGCGGGTGGCTCAGGCCGTTGAGACACTCCATGATGAGGTCCAGGTGGTCTGCTGCACTGCAGTCCTTCTGGGTGAGGCCTCGCACATGGTCCATCACCTTGCTCACAAACGCCTTCCTGGTGGGCGTGAGGATGAGGTCGTTCTTGCAGAGCTTCTCCAGCTTGCTGATGGCCTCCTGACTGGGCTTGAGGCTGGCAGCGTGCTTCTTCACGTCCTTGCTCCACTTCCGCACCTCATTGGCAAGCTCCTGCTGGGTCAGCTGGTGCTTCCACAGAAGGTCATCATAGCTCCTCTGCAAACGAGAGAGTTGCTTGATGGTGGGCATGGAGTACTGGGCACAAGAGAATTCATCTTGCTGCTGCATCAGGCAGATCTCAAGGGCTCTGTTCTCCTGCTGCTGTTCTGCTATGGTCCGCGAAAGTTTTCCCAGGGTGACCTGGTACCTTGCCGCCCTGTCATGGTACAGCGCACCCTCTGCTGCTTGCTTTTGCAAGCAAGCCAGTTCCTCCCTCTCACTTTCTTCCTCTCCCAGGGCAGGAGGTGAGGGAGGTTGAAGGGGAAGCAAGAGAGAGGGTGGCCGACTGGCAGCCACGTCCATGAGGAGGGTGCTGGCAGCAGAAGAAAGGAGACCAAGGTGGGCACCTTGGGGACGGTCTCCGCAGCATCCTTATCTCGTCAGTGGTGGGTGGAGGGGCGGTGGTGGGAGGTGGGAGGGGGGCGCTTCTTCACCTTCTTGCCCTGCAGGCCCACTTGGAAGGCGAGTAGGTCCTGGTCCTTGGTGGAGAGGGCGGCGGAGGTGGAGGAGGAGACGGCTGGGGGCCACGATGGTGAGCGGGAGTTGAGGCTGTCGGATGTGGAGGAGGAGCCGGAGCTGGTGGTGGACTTCGCATCCAACACAAGTCCAGGTTCCGGCACGGGCGCGGCATCCTCAGCGTTGGGGACCTCCATGGCATCTTCGTCATCGGCACTGCCAAAGACCTCTTTGAGGCGCTCGTCTATCCCCATGATCACATCCTCCTCCTCCCTCTGTTCATCCACCACTCCTTCTTCGATGGAGGTCATTAGGGCGTCCTGCTCTTGAGGCTGGTCTGCTATTAGAGTGGAAGAGAGGGTGAGTAGGAGTTGAGAGAGAGAGGGATCGGTGGTAGGGGATGCAAGTGACTGAGAAATCCAGCAGAGCTGAGACCTCCTGAGGGGGCAGCCAGGAGGGCAGAGCCTCTCCTTATGCATGGATCCGGGGGATTGAGGGGGCAGGGGAAGTGAGCTGGTCAGTGCAGGGGGGGCGGGCTGGAGTAGACTGGATGTTGGCCTCTGGGGGGCTGCAGTTTAACGCAGGCCAGGGCGGCGCTTTCGCATCCATACAGAGGGCTATCTCCTGATCTCTGCTCCCTGGCCTCCAGAGGAGGGCAGGGGGAGGGAGGGGGGAGAAGGTGTGTAGAGAGAGAAGGCGGCGATGAAGAGAGGGTAATGGCAGGGGGCAGAGGGTAGGTGCATTGACAAATGGCCATGTTTACGATCCCATAGCCTCCAGAGGTGTCTGGTGCAAGGCTAAACTTGGCTCATTAATCACAAAGTGGGGCCTGTTGCAGGTCAGAAGTTTGCAGGGGGTGACTGCACATGCCGCTTGCACTTGGACTGCTATCTTCCAGACTCCATCTGGGAAACAGGGGCAGAATGCTGGCCCGTCAGCTGCATTTACACTGCCTATCTTTGCCTTCCCTGCTGCCGTCGCAGTTCAGGGCCAGGGCAGAGGCCTTCCAGAAAGGCATGCAACAAAGATCCTAACATGGAGGCAGTACTCCCCATCAAACGCAAGGGCGGCTTGGCAGCATTTTAGGCCAGCCCACATGCCTTCAGAGAAGGCCCAGAAACAGATTCACATCTGGCATAGTGGTTGCTCATTCCACTCTGCTTGCCTTTCAGATGCCAGAGCTAATGCACAAACGTGGCTCAATAAGAGTTCCAACACTAAGCATTCTCATTTACTCTAGCGTAGATTATGCGTCATTTTGAGCACAATATATCCAGCAGAGAAAGAGTTTGCAGACTAGACAAAAGTTTGCTCTATCTAAATTCAAATGTGTCGCAAATAGCTTTGCCAGAATGAATCATAGAAAGGCATAACTCTGCGGCATATTGTTTATTGGTGGAGTCAGACTAGATGAGAGATTGAGGGCTTTCTGGGCGGCCTCTGTGCAAGGCCTGGAGGAAAAACAGGCAGCACTTCTTTGCCCAGACTTTTCCGCTTTTGGCCAATGCTGGCCTAGGGCGGCGCGGACAGACAGGCTCTCTTTCCTGTCCCTCCGCATCCAAGTGTGGCTTTTAGGCCTTGCTAGGAGACTTCTTAGAAGGACTTTAAATTCAGACACTTTTCAGCATCCAAATTGCTATTTTCTGCATCAATTCGCATTTAGAGACTTAAGATTTACGGCAATGAGACGTGTGCTAAACTGTTTGAGTTTATTGCGTACAATCTCTGACTAATAGGAGAAGGGGCAGATTATTCTGCTGGGTACCCTAGCTCCTGCCCGGGGACAATAAGGCCTCAAGGAGGTCAATGCGCCCTGGGACTAGGCCATAAATCAGGTGGAGAATTCTGCAAAGGGTTGCTCAATGGTGAACTTTGGCTTAGCCACTGTTCATCCAGAGCAGCAAGTAGATGCTTTTGGCTGGTCCCTTGCGGAGTGGCTTGGCCTTTGAGGCTGTGCCTGTCTCCTGCGCAAGAGGAGGGGGGAGGAGTGGCGGAAGTTTGTCCACGTCTGCTCCCTTTTTGAGCCAGTAGAAGTGTAGACTTGCACCTAGCTTTATTTCAGCCTATCAGCTTATGCTGAGAGTTTCATAAAGCAGGGCTGCCATTGCGCTTTTAATAAAAAGGGCAAGGATGTGCTGAGTGGCATTGCCAGGTGTGACTGGAAAACGCGTCAGCTAGGGATTTTGAGGCAAGGCCAGAGTGGCATGGCTGTGAAGGCTCCACAGTTCCGTGGCCAAACAATGCCCAGTATTACAGCGAATATTGCCACGGCAAAATTGCGAAAGAGGGCATTGTCCAGCTGAGGGCTCAAAGGGTGGCCAAAGAGTCTGCAGCGCTGTGGGCAGGTGGCTGGAGTGAGTGCGGGTGGGAGGCTTTCCAACTCCGCATGGCTTAGGCTTTCCGGCACGAGGCCAACTTTGCTGCACCACTTTTCAGAAACTATTTGGCATGCCAAAGTTTCGTTAAAGTGGATGGCAGACTTATTCCGCAAGCAAGACTTTTCAGTCTAGCTTTTGACAGGTGCAGTAGCATTCTGTCCTGGGAAAAGGACCCTGAGCCGCAGCCAGGCAAGGGCTGGCCCAGCTTAGGCTTTTGCTTGGCCTTTTCCAAGCCTCCACAAAATGGCCTGCTGCGGTACATGGCTCAATGAAATATAATTTCATGAACACTGCATTCCGCTAGTTCTATCAATCAAAGTTTTCACTGAATTCATTTTCAACTTTGATCTCTAAAACATCTGCAGTCTGGACTGACGTTTGCCATCACCAAATATGGCTGACTTTGGCAAGCCTGTTAGGCTGTCAGAGTGGACTGAAGGCAGGCAGGGAGGTGTGTTTGGGGAGGGGCTGGAGGAACTGCAGAGTACCAGTGGTCTGTCCCTGGGAAAAGCGGCGGCAGCAAGACACTAGGCCATTTTGTCTGGCCAGGCTCTGAAGCGCCTCACTTTGCCCGCTGAGCATGGCTCAGCTGCTCTTTATTCCTTCCTCTCTTCTGCTCGCCAATCGTAATGAAAGGTGGCAGAAAAACGGGCGAAATAAGAGCAGATAAATTTGCAATTCACTCATCAGCAAGCTGAGAGTAAGATTGGAATTCATCGTTCCCTTGCTCAACGCGTCTTGCAGTAAGCCCAAGTGATTGAGAAGGAATGAGGAGTGAAGAGAAGTGCAGGGTGAAGGTGGGCTACTTGTTGGAGTAGTTGACGTTGGTGGTGGCATGGCTGGGCATGGAGTAGAGGTGCTAGCAGTAGACAATGGATAGAAGGCAGCAGATCATCAGCATGGTCATGGGTGTTTCCACTCACAACCACTCCTATTCTGCAACCATAAAAAGGGATGTGCTGCACCAGAGCACATTTGAGAGATTCCCTTTTGATAGCTCTTCCGATGGGTGTGTGGGGAGCAGAGTTGGGCGGAAGCTATTATCGGATGTAGGTAGTTACAACCAGAAGGAGGCCGGAAGTTAGTAGGAAACAGGAGAAGAAAGGCAGCACCATCACCTCACATTCTAACACAACTGAGGAGGCCTGGCCTTGGCAGGCCAGACCCCTCCACCACTTTACAACGGAACCATGATCTGGTACTAAAGGACTCCTGAGTCCACACATATGATGGTGCAGATGACTATACTTCACTACTGCCTCAATATTGTATCACAAATAATCCCACATATACAACAGCACCCAATCTTCAGAGCTGATGAACAAAAAAAACAAATTGGTCTTACAAATCAAGTCATGCGGATCAATGAACAGAGCTGATACAGTGGTACCCTTATCACAGCTATTTCCCACTGCGTTTAATCATTGATGGTGCATTGCTATAGTGCTTTCCTGTCATTTTGGGTTGAAGTCCATTAGCTCTTGATCCCTTATCTACTTCAAGCCAGCCTAAAATAAAAGCCCGTGGTGGGATTTGAACCCACGCCCCTTGGATTAGAAGTCCAATGCACTATCCTGACTGTGCTACACAGCCATGCGTAAGATGCCATCTACACAAAATAAGTGTAATACCAGCTAGGTTTAATGCTGCAATGAGAGATGCCCCCTGTGCGAAAAACGTGTGAATCAGACAAAGGCTGGCTCCACCAGGCGGACATCTAGGAGGCAGCAGTCCCGCCCCCTTAATACCTGTCAGGACCCTACTCACTCACCCAGTCTTTAGGAGGGAAGGCTCCCCTAAAACACATGTTTACTTTTACTCATGTGACGATGTGAGATTGAATATTCCCCACATATTCCTTCAATTGCAGAATGCCAGTGCAGAGCTGGCTTCTTGGTCCTGATCCCCCTGCAAAGCCTCCACCTCTTCCATGGCCACCTCCTCCACTGCCTCAGCCAGCAGCACCTGCACAGCCACCCAACCAAGCAGCCCCCTTTGACTCACCCTTCAGCATTCGCCGCCTTCTCCAGCTCTCACAGCAAGATGAAGAGCAACAGGGCAGAAATCCCACTCAGGAGGGTCAGCTACCTTCACCACTCCCCCCTTCCCCTCTCCCCCTATCACCGCAAGGTCCGCCACAGCTGTCCCCTCAGGGAGCCCAGGGCAGGGGAGGGAGGGATGAGAGGGATGATCCACACAGCAGTGGAAGTGACAGTCATGAGCCTACATCCTCAAGAAGAATGAAGGATAGGGATGCAAGAAGACAGCACAGAAGCGCCAGGCATGAAGAAGAGGGCAGAGCAGTGGATGGGGGCAGAAGAGAAGAAGGAGGATCACGCACAAGCTTCGAGGACTTCAACAGGAGGAAGGAAGAAGAGAGGCGCCAGGCACTCCTGCAGCACAGAAACAGGCTCTTTGGAAACCCAAACAGCTACTACCCAGGGTTCACCCCAGGCGAGCACTTTGCCTTTGAGCACATAGAGCTGTCCCAAAACTACCAGATAGGGATTGAGGAGCAGACATTCGGCATATGGCTTCAGAATGTCAGCCTTGAAACAAATCTCTTTGAAGAGCTGGGGGGAAAGCTAGCAGCGATCTTGGAAGCTGCGCTAAGGATCAAGCTGCAAAGTGAAGATCCTGACAGTATTGGAAGGCTCATCATCCTCAACCCAATACTCTACACAGGAGGTGTGTTAACACCTGTGATGAGAGCATGGGATCTGGACATCTTCCAACTGCTTGACTTCCTCGCTGCAGCAATGCAGAGTGAAGATGACATTAAGCTAGAGGAGTGCACCTTCCAGCTTCTCATAGCACCACTGCGACCTGCCTGGGTCAGTGAATGGGAGGCAGGGCTCCGAAAAGCCTGGAACAGCAGAAATAGAAGATGTCGTCAGCCTCAGAGAAGGAAGATGGGCCAAGCAAAGAAGCAACGATATGGGACAAACTGGGAAAGGGGGGCAGGGGGGGGGACACCTTCAATCTTCAGAAGTGGCTTGAGTCTAGGAAATCAACTCACAACCCAAGCAAATTCCTCAAGGGCAGGAGGGAGAAGCAGGAGTTCCAAAACATGTGTGGTGTGCTGGTGCTAGTTGATGGCTGCTGGTTTGCCAGGCAGGGGGCAAACCCGAGGGCTAGGGAGATAGCAGACTGGGGTAAGTCACCACAGAGGCTTGATGAGGCAAGGCGCCTAGTGCAAGGGTTCAGAGAGGACCGTCCAAGGGCGGGTTCCGTCTACTTTTTTGTGGACATGTACAAAACATATGTCCATGCGGACACATGCGGACATGTCCGCGTCCACTGCGGACGCAGACGCAGACACCTGTTCCATGTATGTCCGCGTCCGCAGTAGACATGGATATTTTGTGTCCGTGTCCGCGTCCGCAGTGGACGCGGACGCGGACACCTTGTCGTCACCTGTTCCACGTTGCGGACAATGTCCACCATCTCTGCGGACAATGTCCGCACAAAGTGCCTACAGGGGGGACCCTGTAGACACATGTGGACATTTTTGCGGACACTCATTTTTAAGGGCATTTTTGTGGTTTTCAAGGTTTTCTTAATAATTTTTACAACTTTTTGATTAAAACTAAATAATCTACACTGTAAAAAAATAATAATAAAAAATAATAATTGATTATAAAATAATATTGTACTGTAAATCATACATGGCTGGCACTAAAAACACGCATCTTTTCTATCAATATAGCTTTACATGTACTGTATATTTTTAATGAATAATAACCGTTTTTGTATTATTTTTTGAACTGCCGCCCAGGGCATGGCCTGGGGGCAGTACTAAGGAGTCACCCAGATTTGACCTGTGAGTCTATATATCTATATATATATATATATGGATGTAACAAGGAATACCTCGGCAGTTTCTCAACCGATTTGGCTCATTTTTTCAGAATATGTCACAAATGTTGGCCGCTTGAGGCCCTATTTTCGGAGCTCAGCGGAAATATTTATTTCTGGAGTTATGACCCAAAAGGCTTATGTTTCAGTAGTGAAAAAACGATTTTTGCTTATAAATATTACAGTGGCTACAGAAATGGCCATCGTGGGGTAAAAAATGATGCTGATTGTGAGTCTGAACTCAGAATTTACCATAAAATTGAAATTTTTTCTCAAACCCAGCTGGATGATGTTTCAAAATCCAAAATTTTTATTTCTTAAATATTAGCCACACTTTTGGGCTCCTGAGGGTAAAAGTTGTCGCTGAGCTTGAATTTGATCTCAGAATTGACAAAAAAACGTTCACTGTTTGCAAAACTGGCAGGCCAATGTTTCAAAATCCAAAATATCAGTTATTGCCCATTAGCCATTATTTCGAGCAAATGGGGGTAAAAATGGATGCTGAACACGAATTTGATCACCGAATTGCCAAAAATTGACCATTCTTCAGTAATATGGCAGGTTGATGTTTCAATATCTGCAATTGCAATTATTGAATAGTAGCTATATAATAGCAGCGCTGCACCCTTAAGTTGAGTCTTGTACACCTGGGCAGCAGTTCAACAAATGGGCTCAACTGGTCGCCCGGAATTGAGCCCCATGTTATACTAGTAATATTTGTATTATAACCGTTTTTGTTTCAAACGAAACAAGAAATTCTTGGAATTTATGTTTGCAAATATGTTTTGCAATAAATATTTTGAGTAGGCATTTTTTCATGTCAAAAAATAACATTGGTGGTGTACCTATTAACATTGGTCACATTGGTCATTTACATTATTTACCAATTTACATTGGTCACGAGATATATTGTTTTATTTAATATTTGGCTAGTTTTACTAGCTACATGGCTAGTTTTTGGTTTAAAATACAGTGTTGTATTTTACCTGCTATTTTACTTGCTTTGACATAATGTTAGTTTGATTGCTGGTTGAAAATTAATATTAGTAATAAATGCAAATTATTTGCCGTTTTATTCATTTCAGCCTAATTTGCCCTTGTATGAAATCTACCACCTTTCAACCAACATGAAATGGTGGACATGGAATGGTAGTCAACATGAAATGGGTGTCAGCACTAATGTCCGAATGTTTGGTGGATGCTGCTGGACTCCTGTTCCACGTTGACATCTGTTCCACGTCAGCGTCAGCAGAGATTGATGACGTCTGTTCCACGTTGTGGATGGCATTGGACATCGACGTGGAATGGGTGTCCTACCGACGTGGAACCCGCCCCAAAAGGGCCATTCTCAGAAGATGAGATTGCTGAGATTGCTGAACAGCTGGTTCGGAATGAAGCCAACCTCAACATCAACATCTCCACAAGCCCAAGCCCTCCAACCCAAACCATAGGAGAAGCCCAAGCCCGAAGAAATGTGGATATCCTTCTTCAGGAGAACCATGCCTGGGTTATCCAAAGCCTGCCAGTGTTCCTGGGAGGGAAGAAGATATGCCGCCTCTGCTGGAAGAGCAGAACTCCACAGCAAGCCCACATCTGCCCAGCCGCCTCCTGCAAGTACTGCTTCCAGCCAATCTGCACAGTTGATGGCCAGCTTCCAGAAGACCAGATTAGGCAGCAGAGGTGCCAGAGGTGCCAGAGGTGCTGGGCTTAGAACCATCAGCAGCTACAGAACCATCAGCAGCAGGTTGACTGCCAGGCATGAACCAGGTGCAACAACTGCCTTCAGCTCTACGAAACACAAAAAGGCCACGCATGCGTACCTCCTCCTTGCACTACCTGTGGCATGTCTCACAAGGCATTCGTCAAGGGGTGCTTTGTGAAGGCAAACGAGCAAGACCTGGAAAACGCAGAAAGGTTCAAAAGAGCCCAGCAGGAGCAGCAGGAGCAACAGCAGGAGCAGCAGCAGGAGCACCATCAACAGGAGCAGCAGGAACAGGAGCAGCAGCAGCTGAAGCAGGCTCCCGATGCATCACAGGTGGGAGAAGCTGCACCAGGCACAGAAGTGGACAAGGAAATGGCAGGAATATGGGTGGCAGACTTTGAGACAGAGCTAGATGAGGGAGGGAAGCATCGGCCAATTCTCCTTATCCTTCTCCGGAAAAGGTGGGGACATGAAGAAGAAGTGAAGAGCTATTCCGGCGCAGACTGTGTTGAACAGTTCCTTGAAGAAGCCATCATCAGAAACAGTTGCTTCTCAAACTTGCTCATCATCGCACACAATGGGTCAAAGTATGATAGCCTATTCTTCCTCCAAGGCTTCCTCCGTGCCAACCTCATCCCAGAAGTCCTACCCCAAGGAAACCAGATCCTCTGCCTCACCTACTCGCCTGCAAAAATAAGGTGCACCCATCCCCTGCTCATAATATGTAAAACAGATAGAAGATTTAGGATCATCGACTCGTACCTACACCTCACACTTCCACTCGCCAAGCTTCCTACTGCACTTGGCATTGAAGACACTGGAGATAAAGGTTCTACCTCTCATAAACTGCACAAATAATCTCAGTAGATCCATTGGTAGATTTAGGCTACTTTCCATACGGGCTTAAAACATCCAAGTACCAGAGGGGGAATGGATCTTTACCTGATGGACACCACTGAGGAACCTGGACTTCCGCCATTAGAGTATGCCTCCTATTCTTCTGACAAGCCTTACAACCTTGCATTTTCAGGCTGTTTGATGTGGACCACAGAAAACCAGAGGCAGCAAGCAAGCTGGAGGCATGGTGGACGGAAACCCATGCTAAGATGTGTGAAGAGGGCACACACTTCAATGTACAAAGTGATCATAGTCATCTTGGAAGATATAGAGTTGAGGTTATAGGTGGTGGAGTGTCTGTACGAGTACTGCCTTCAGGATGTCCGCATCCTCCATGCTTCCCTATCTGTCTATCTCTCCCAAATCAAGGCCAAATTTCCAAACATCACTGTCTTCCAAAGCCTCACCCAGTCCTCGTTCTCCAACCGGGTCTTCAGGGCGTACTATGCCCCTGAAAACAGTTCCACCCCTCGTTATGCCTCCAATATCAGCTATCCAAGGCATTGTTGAGGCATAGCAATACTGGAGCCAGCCGGCTATGGGAAAGGGCAGAGGCACTCATAGGAGTCTTTGGCCTGGCTGTACATGCAGCAAGAGAAGCTGGGACTTGACTGGCTTCGAGATGCAAGGGGCATTTTAGCTGTATATGCAGACATGGAGGGGAGGTGTCGATTCTGCCCAATCGTCCAGTTGATGGTGTAAGCTGCAGAACAAAGGCAGATGGGTCAGTAGAGTACTTTGTCCTGCAATACTATGGGTTTGTCTCCATCACAGCATGAGCCTATCACCCCTATGAATCTGTTACCCAGGTGTTTCTACCATGGATGTCCGACCAGCTTCACTGGTGGGTGTAGAACTCCAGCTATGGAATCACGCTATGAGCAGATTCTGCATGCCTCTCAGAGGCTCCGTGAGGCCTCTACTAACCCAAACTTTGTCCATGGCCAATTCACAGTTCCATTTCTTGCATGCTGTTCATGTGGTAACTCCATCTGTACTGAGTTGAGGTTGTGGAAGAGTGGTCCTGCACATTCAAGGAGGCACAGCGGTCGGACCCAGAGATGAAGGCCACAGTACAAGCCTACCTCAGGACTGTTGAGGACAGTGGCCTATCGCTAAGGAATGCACTACCTCCCCCAGCATGCCACATCCCTGTCCTTCCCTACAGGACACAGTGCAGCAAGAAGCTTCTTTTTCCTCTCTGTATATCATATCATTATCTGCGCATCCTCCACAAATTATGAAGATTAAGGTGGAACCTGTGCCGAGCTGGCTGACAGTGAAGCTGGACCTCCGGAGTGGTGCGAGCACTCTCAAGCTGAGAGGGAGATGAGGGGAACCTGGTCAACTGCTGAGCTTCAGAAAGCCATGGACCTTGGCTACACAGTGCTCCAGGTTATGCTGTCCAAATGACATGGTATGCAGGTAGTTGAGCTCTGGCACTTCCCAGAACAGTCGGACACCCTCTTCCAGAGCTACATAGCAGGGCTCTTCAAGCGTTTACCTTCCTCAGAGCTATGGCTTGAGCATGGGCAGTGGGGTTGGGGCTAGGGTGCATAGGAGGGGCTGGCTTCATTAGGGTGTCACATGGACATGAGTTTAGGCAGATCTCTGAGAGCAGTGTATCCAGCTGAGAGTAGCCTTCCCCTACAGCAATGCCCTCGTACCTCACTGGAACAATGGTGCCGGGTCCTCCACGCGCTTTTTCCCTGACTACCGGTTCAAGTATTCAGCAGGGTATGTGAAGATCTACGACCCCAACTGGGAGAAGGCCAACATCCGGATCCCCATCAACATCCTTCAAGAGGTGATTCCTAACTGTTGTAGGAATACTGTAGACTAGAGCATCTTCAATTGCAATAGCACCAGCTTCATATG
This sequence comes from Ptycholaimellus sp. GST1_10, assembly GCA_030248095.1. Classification (NCBI taxonomy): domain Eukaryota; kingdom Metazoa; phylum Nematoda; class Chromadorea; order Chromadorida; family Chromadoridae; genus Ptycholaimellus; species Ptycholaimellus sp. GST1_10. The sequence continues at coordinate 22,195 of JASANA010005452.1, forward strand.
CCCCTACTCCAACTGCTGTTGAGGTTGCCAACTGCCATGGCGAGCCAAAGAGGCTTGGGGGTACCAACAATAACCAGGCGACCCTGGTTGTGGCGAAGGGGGAGCTGGCCAAGTGCATCCTTGCCAACCGACGGCTGGGGCCTCAGCAGCTCCTCCGTCTTGAGGAGTATGGTAGACAGGGCCCTGAGCTGTTCTGCCCGGAGGCAGACCCACAGAGCGCTCTCCACCTTCCTGAGAACCAGGATGAGCCCACAAACGCAGTCCAGGGCTACCCAGGGTTCACGACGGATGGGCAGGCATTCGAGTGCAAAGCTGGGTATCTCCTGGGGAAGAACACCCTCACACAAGTTGATCAGGTTCATTTCACCATCCTCCCTTCTGGGGCGGGATGCAGAATGTGAGCCATGATTTGCCATGACAAGACATGGGACGCGCACGGGATGGCGTATGGCGTCCAATGCTGGAAGAGGGCTGATGCAGAACTCTGAGCCTTCATTTGCCATCCCATCGGATGTCTTAGTCTGTCAAACGGCGGCTTACCATGGCAAACGGCTGATTCAAATCTGATAGACACGATTTGCCATGATGATGGACATGCTTGGCCATGATTTCAATATATCGAATGAAATGATTATCAACAGAACTTTTTAAAAGAGCTTGTACAAGCGTTATTGATGCCTAAAAAGCAAGAAAACTAGAGACTAGGCAGCCGTCTTTCAAGCAATAGGTTGGTCTTTACCAAACATGGATCCCTGCTCAGTGCTCGGATGGAGAGATGATAACATATTGTTCGGGCGCGCAGCGGAATTAGAGAGTGCCCGGGTTGCCCAGGCAGGGCAACCGGGCAGCAGGGCAGCAGGCAGCCTGCAAGACAGGCCACTGATGCAAGATGCGTTGACTGGTCTGCAAGGGCGGGCCAGGCCAACCCCTGCAACGGGCAGGTCTAGCTGACCCGCCTGCAAGGGCAGCCTGGGCTGATCCACCTAGGTGGTCCGGCTGGGCTGCTGGGTCGGCTGGGCCGTCCGGGCTGGCCTCTGGAAGAGGCCGGCCGGACCGGCTTGGAGCAGGCTGGAGGCCTGCTCGTCCCTTGTGGCAGGCTGGAGGCCTGCCGGTCCCGGTGGCAGGCGGAGGCCTGCTGGTGGCAGGCGGAGGCCTGCCGGAGACGGAGAGGGATGGATTCCAGGAGCATCTTCTCGTTCTAGTCCACTTGTACAAGGTAGGCATAGAGGTCCGGAGTCTGGAGGGAGTCCTTGGTGGGACTGATTCTCCAGCCTCTCAGAGCCCCTCTTATAGGCCCAGTGAAGGCTGTTGCACAACACCGCACAACACTGCGCAAGGCCTTGCTGCAAGGCAAGGCAATGGCATGCAAGCTGTGAGTCAACGCCATTCCAATCGGGACGCTCCCAAGAGCGCCCATTTGAAATGGGAAGACCGCCCAGCAGTACACTGCGGGGCCCCAGGATGAGGGACTGTTGGGCAACCACTTCCACAGGCAAGGACTGAGCATCAGGCTGTTCCTGAGGTCAGTTGGGGGAACATGGAAAAGGGGCCGGTTGAGGGCATTTAATCACTTCATGAGGTTGAACAAGGATGGTGACTGGAAAAGGCAAATCAGGTGGTGATGGTGGAGAGATCAGGCAGATCCAGACAACATCAGATCCAGCTGCTCCTCCCGCTGGCGTCTGTCTCGGTGGAACTTGATCTCGAGGTCTCCCAAGGCTGCCTTGCAGCTGGGAGGTGTGATGCGATGGAGCCATCTACGACCCGATGGTGTGCATCCGAGGAAGTAGACGGCGACTCCGGAGGCTGCCAGCAGGATGAGGCAGACCAGGATCCATAGGATCATGGAGAAGACTGGTCTGACTACAGCGTTGCTGAAGTCGGAGGCAGCGGAGACTGTTCCGTGAAGCAGCTCCTGAGCGCCGTGTGTCCAGGTAGATGTCCAGAGGCTGACTGCCTCACCAGAAGCCTTGATGGCATTAGCCACTCCATCGGGGTTCAGGCTGAGCTGAGAGGTGAAGGCGATGGTGGCTTGGAGGGTTCTGTCAAGCAGTGGCAGTCGGAGTAGGTAGCCGGCCAGTGCTGAAGGAGGGAACACGATCTGGGCATGGAAGAGAGGTGGAGCAGAGAACTTCAGATGTGGGAGTAGACGTGGATGATGTGGAAACTCCTTTTCCACCACGTAGACTCGATCCTCCATGGTCTTCCAGGTCTCGCCTCCTTTCTGGTAGTCTTCTGGTTCTGGGAAGATGAAGGGCCTGACATCTCGACAGGGAATTGAGGGCGAGTCTGCCACCAGATTGAAGCCGTTGGGAGGCCAGAACAGTGTTCTGCCTTCCTGTGTTTCCACGGGGACAAAGTCGGTGCAGATGTCCTCCTTTCCAAGGCGATGATCAAGATGAATCTTGACCACTTCCACTGGCATGCAGGGAGTGATGTAGGCGATGTCTCCAACAACTTCCGCTGTGATGTTGTTCAGCCCAAGCAGTGCTCGGACTCCATGGGTGGGGCTGAGCTGGATCAGTTGCAGGACTAGCTCCAGGTGCAGGCATCCCAGATGACAGAACTCAACGTAGGCGTAGGAGAATTTCTCCTCCAAGATCTCCTTCACTGACTGGTACAAGTACTGCAGCTTCGGATTGATGGGGTCAGAGGGAATGGAGACCCAGCAGTAGTATCTCCAGTCCCAATACAGAAAAATGGTATTTCTGTGGCAGCAAAAAAACCCATTCCCCCTCCTCCCAAAAGCAAAATCCACACCCCCCAACACATTTTTTCCCTTCCACCAAATGAGTATACCTCATAAAATTTTTTTTACACACTGCAAACCTGCAATCAAAAAATTACTATTGTTGTTCCACTTTTTGTCGCCGCGAGGATCGCGCAAGGCGCCAAGAAACCCAATTTCTTGAAGAATTTTAATTAATTATTTTCTTTGTGATAACACACAAAACTCGCCAGGGAAAAGTCCCCCCCGCCCCAGTCTGAGTACTTCCGGATGAGATCTTCATCATCGGAATAATGAAGAACTGTGTGTGCCGCAGTGCTGAGTGTTTCTCCCCAAAGGTCCAGGAGAGGACCCTCTTCTGTTGGGTACATCACACTTGTCTGGAGGCATTCCGGGCGGAAGTGCTTTCCTGTCCGAATGTGAGGCAGGACTGTCAGTGCAGTCTGGAGCTCAGGGATGATGAGGTAGGGAGGGTTGATCTGAGCCTCGAAGATTCCCTTCCTTTCGAAGGGACAGTGGTAGCGGTCCAGATCTGTCTCCCAGACGATCGTCCACTGGTCCGAGATGCACTGCTTCAGGGTGAAGTTGCAGCCAGAGAGTGTCCCCAGATTGGAGACTACTTCATCCTCGGACATGACGCTGACATGTCCTTAAGTGATGACGAAGTTGGTGATCTGGTTGACCTTCTTGAAGCAGCACCACTGGTACTCCACATTCAGCGAATGATTTGTGGATCTGACACCTGGAGCGACTTCCACCAGTGGCTCAGTGAAGAGGTAGTCTCCTCTGATGGCTGAGGCACAGATGGTTGGTGGCACTGGCGTGTGGCGGATGCTGCTGTGGATGTCATTGAGCAGGGCTCTGGTGCCAAAGAATCCCATCGTAGTGTGTGCTGAGACTGTCTCATAGAGACAGCGATAGGCTGGGAAGGATGGAATCTTTCCCGAAGGCACCCACAGGTTGAGGTTGTCCCTGATGAATGAGTCCCTGGCCACTGGTAGTGTGCATTCCTTGGGAATGCATGGGAGGCGGATGGGTGTGCCTGAGTGTAGAGCGGTGAGGCACACCTGGAACTGGTAGGGATGGAGTGTGGAGTTGAAGGGCTCCGGCATTGCCTCACTGCCTGTCAGCAGGCAGCTGACTAGCATGAGGCAGAGAAGGTGTGCCAGTCCCGATTTCCACCTCTTGCTTCTGGCTGGCTGTGGCTCGAGGGATGCCAAGGAAGTTGGCACCTCGATTTTCCGGTCTGGGAAGACTTGCTTCTGCAAGTTTGGCTCAGGGCCAGGGGCCATGGAGAGGTCTAGCATCAGCTCAGGGGCTGAGCAGGCCTCCTTGTCTTCCACGACGATGGAGGTCCAGTGGTGCTCCTGCAGTTTGGAGAGTGAGCCGGCATAAGCCTGCTTCATCTCTGGCTCCCACTTGGCCTTCTCATCTCGGATTGGCTGTGCATGGGTGTGGAAGATGGAGATGGCCTCTGGAGCCAGGTCGATGGCTTCTTGTTTGCCGTAGTCAACTCGACAAGAGAAGTCAAGCTGTTTGGGGTCTTCCGGCTTCTTGCGAGGTTGGAAGATGCCAGACTGGCTCCTGGTCTTGAGGCACTCGAGGGAGGGTTCCACTCGAGCCTCCTCTGCCTGCCCATCCTCCTCTGCTGTTGTCTTGTCGCCAGTTTCTCGCAGCAGAGGAATGAGAGTCTGCAAGTGGCGGTTCAGGATATGCCCTGAGCTCACTCGCAGATCTGCCAGATGGGCGTAGCCGGTCGTCTTGTCTGGGATGACGCGGGTGATGATGCCCATCCTGTAGTTGCAGCGAGGCAGGGAGTTGTCCATCAGCAGGCAGATTTCTCCAACTTCTGGCTTGCGCATGACTTCCCCCTTTCTTGGAGGGAAGCGCGCGTTGTGCTCAGCTGCCAGTAAGTCTGGCAGGTACTGGGAGAACTCCTTCCAGGCCTTGTTGAGGCGGAACTCTGCCTTGGCCCAGCAATGGGCTAGGTAGTGCAGAGAATCCTCCTTGCCTCTGAAGCTGGGGTCTTCCTCCGTCTCGTCAAGGGTGATGGTGGAGGGTATGACAAGGCGGGTGGACGGAGCCACGAAGTGGAGAGGCATGATGACTCTGAGGTCATCAGGCTCATCTCCCACCACGAAGAGCAGCCTGGAGGAGATCATCATGCAGGTCTCCGCCAACAGCATCCGTGTGATGTTGACTGGCTGTGCTTTGCCCTCCATAAGGCGCTTGAGGACAGCTGATGTCAGCCGGACCATGGACTCTGCGGATGAGTTGGAGGCAGGATGACCTGGTGGCGCAAATCTGGTCTATATTTGCTGTTCAGCCAGAAATGACATGACCAGGTGCTGCTCCCTCACCAGGAGTTCCTGGAGGCCAATGCAGCGGTTGAAGCACTCCAGAGGGGCCTTGATGTTGGAGCCGTTGTCGCTGTAGGTGATGAGCGGCACTCCACGTCTGGCGAAGAGGCATCGGAGAGCTAGCATGACTGCTTCTCCGAAGTAGCTCAGTCGGAGCTCTCTGTCCAGGTTCCGCGTCACTGCGCAGGTGTAGACCAGGATCCAGGCTTTTGCCTGAATCCAAGGGTTCTTGCGGGGTTTCTTCCAACCCCACTTCTTCTTCCTTCTCTGCGGCTTCTCCTCCTTCTCTTCTTGTTCCTCAGGTCTGGGAACAAGGACCCGGATGGGCCCCTTGATGTCCGTGCTCACGAAGGCGAAGGCAACGGAGCAGTCAAGCCTCTCCTTGGGGATGGAGGCAAAGGAAGGAGCTGCAAAGGGTGCTCCCTCCATCCTTGTGCAGATGAAGCATTTCTTCACGACCTTGTCCATCAGCTTCCGGATGTGGTGGACCTTGTAGAGTCATGAGAAGGTGATGGTGGACAGTTTTCCCTTGAAGTGTCCACATGCTCGATGTGCATCCCTGGCAAGCATCTCCGTGAGGATGTGCTGGGCAGGGAGACGGATGTGGGGGGTGCATGAGAAGGCAGAGTTGGAGAAGGAGGTGCGATTGACTACGCGGATGACTCCGCGTGTGTCAAGCATTGTCCGTCTTCCTCCGCACTCCTTCTGGAAGAACTCTTCCCAACTCTTCCCTGAGGCGTTGGGGTCATTGTGAAGCTTCTGGAGCTTGGACAGGAGCTCAGGGAAATGCATCCCCTGAGCGTGCTTGATCCAGAGTTCTTCCGCGTGCTTGAGCTCTCTGGCCAGAAGGGTCAGATGTGGTGGGCGTTCTGGCTTGGAGAGTTTGAAGCGGAAGATGTAGGCGGTGAGCTTGTAGAGCCAGGTGGTGGTCTTCTCCTGGTAACGGGAGATCAAGAGACCACCTGGTCCTGGTTCCTCCTGGTCGGCGCTCGTTTCCTTGTAGGTGGAGGTGACGAGGAGCGTCTGGGGTACCTGTTGAAGGTACTGTTGAGCCGTCGCAGGGAGTGAGGCCTCCTCCACCTCCTTGGGAGGTGGAAGCTGGTTCCCTTGAGGGTCCCTTCCCTTCTGAAGGGCTTCCGGTCTGTGTTACCAGAGCGACAGAGTAGCCGGCTCTGTGAATTCCTCGTAGGACATGACTCTGGTGCCCAGATCAGCAGGGTTCTGAGTCCCGACGACGTGCTCTAGCCTGAGTCCCAGCTCGTCTCGGATGTCTCGGATGATGGCAACTCTGTTCTTCACGAACACTGAGGTTGTCGCTGTATTGCCGACGACTTGCAGGAGGGCAATGCGGCTGTCCGAGAAGAGTGTCCAGCTTTCTGGCTGGAACCGACAAGGCAGATGGGACTTCAGGTATTTGGCCAGTTGGACTCCCTTCAGGAGTCCCATAAGCTCTGCCTTGGAGATCTTGCCTCACAGCTTCTCTGGGTTGGCAAAGGATTTTGCCAGTAGCAGAGAGACGTGATGCAAGGTGTTGTGCTTGCAGGTCCTGGGAGGGCATGAGCGGTGGTCCTTCAGGTCCTGGATGTGCGCTGGTTGGTCACCACACTTTGAACCCTTTGCTTTTCGCTGTTGCTGGACGTAGACGGCAACTGCGTGGCCGACGACTGAAGCATCGGTGAAGATGATGATGGAGGTAGGAAGGGCTGAGTCCCAGATGACTCGTCAGGGAATTCTTATTCCTCCGAGTTGGGTCAAGTCACTCTTGACCTTCCCCCATTCTTCCATCAGCTCTTCCGGGATGGAATGATCCCACTACATCTTCCTGACAACGGTGAGGTCTTGGAAGAGGAGTTTGGCATGTAGAGCCAAGGGGGCCACTAGGCCCAAGGGGTCCCAGGCTGAAGCAGCCATCGACAGGAGTCCTCTCCTGGTGCTGGGTTGCTTGGCCTCTATGCTGGGGATGAAGAAGTTGTCGGCGTCAAGGTCCCACTTGATGCCGAGCACTTTGGAGTTCTCCCGCTTTCCTCGATTGGCTTCTTCGATGCACTCCTCGAAGCCCTTGGCGTAGGACTTGAACTGGCGCATCGTCATCTTGGCTTCCGCATAGATCTGCTTCACTCGCAGACTCTTCTGGACTGCTTCCTTGACTGATTCTGCTCCCCAGTAGTGGTCGTCAACGAAGCGGTACTGGAGGTCCTCGCAGAGTTCAGGGTCGGAGACTTGGTAGAGCTCCAGATGCTTCTGAATCACCCAGAGGGTGACTGAAGGAGAGGAAGACAGGCCAAAGGGAAGCTTCTTGAATCGAAGCTTGATGATGTTGCCAGTGACTGGCGGCTGGTGGTGGTCTTTCAACCATAGCAGCCTAGTCATGTCCTGGAACTCGTCATTGAGCTTGAGGGATAAGAGGCACTTCTTCAAGTCCCCCGCTACCAAGTAGCGTGGAAATCTGGTGGAGCGGATGACCTCCAGCAGGTCCTGGACCATGTTTGGGCCAGGACAGAGGTAGGAGTTCAGCAACTGGTTGCCATCGACTTTGAGCTGGGGTCGATCACCAGTCTGGATGGAGTTGTTGGACTGTCTGACTTTGCCACAGCAAAGTGAGGCAAGTAGACCAGTGGTCCCTTTGGAGGGAGGCTGGGGTTGACAACTTCCAGCACTCCGTATTGCAGGAACTCGGCAATGAGGCCTTGGTAGGCCTCCATGGCTTGGGGGCCTCTCCCCTTCAGAGTCACACATAGACTCTTGAGGCGGGAGAGTGCCATGTGTTTCCCGGAGCCGATGTGGGCTGGGAAGGGCTTCCAGAGAGGGAGGGGAACGATGTAGGTTCCGTCGGCCTCTCTCTTGACGTGGTCCTGGAAGGTCTTGAATGCCTCATCCACGTTAGTGGCGTCCATCTCTTCTTCTCGCACTCCAGAGTTCTCCAGAGAGAAGTAGTTGGAGATGGTCTCCTTGATGGACGCGTTGATGAGGCAGGCCACTTTTCTGCTGGCCTTCTTGGAGAGGTTGCCTCTTGCTGCAGTCCCTCCTATCAGAGGTCCTAGTGGTGTGCAGACCACCACCATGGAGCCGCTGATGGGGACGGAGGAGTTGGAAGGGTGGAAGAGGATCAGAGTGGCCAAGTCCATTCCAATCAGCAGGTCCACCTGCTGCTCCCGCGGAGAGCGTGGAGGTTTGTCTTCGTTGCGCATCTCTGGAAAATGATGATCCAGCTTGGCACGAGCTTCCTCATCCTTGAGTGCCAGAACTTCTATTCTGGCGCAGACTTCTCCATCTCTGCTCCAGCAGGAGATGGGAAGTGTGAAACCGTTGTCCGCCTTGAGCTCCACGTAGTGCTTGGTGAAGTTGATGTGCTTTGGCTGAGTGGAGCCAAAGTAGGAGGTGGCGAAGGTTTCATGGTCCAAAGGAGCTAGGCTCAACTGCTCCGCACACCTCCGGCTGACTATTGTCACCGTGGCGGCAGTGTCGAGCAGGGCGTAGACTCGCAAGCGGCGCTTTGGAAAGGCAGGGTTGAAGAGCTCTGCAGTGAAACTGAAGAGGTGTGTAGAAGCTGCCTTTGGAGGCCGAGTGTCTGGGCCTCCAGCTCCAAAGCTGGTGGTGAGGACAGGCTTTCCAGCCTTACCCTCCTTCCGCGGACCTGGTGTCTGGGCTCGTCTGTAGGTTGTAGCCTGGGAGGGGAGTCTCTGTCGACTTCTTCCTTGGCTCTTGGGAGTCTTGGGTGTCGACGTTCCTGGACTCTTCTGGGGCCACCAAGTGGCAGCCTTGGCTGGTTTGGTCCCCCCTGGCTTGCACTGGCTCTCCCGCTTGGAGGCGGAGTTGCGAGGCTGGCTGGAGTTCATGAGATGGTGGATGAGGATGAGACTCTTCTCTCCCTGCCCCTTGTTCTGCTTCTCCTCGTCTGCCTAGTTCTTCCATCTGCTGATGGCGGATGGTGACTCCTGCAGTTGTTGCTGCCACGTTGCTGAGTTCCAGCCGACGCTGAAGCTGGAGCTCAGGTTGTAGAGCCTTGACCAAATGGTCAAGGGTGGTCTCATGAAGGCTGACGTTGGACTTGAGCAAGCCCCTCATCACCCTTGTCCGGAGGGTGTGATTGAGCTTGGTGAGCACAACGTGCACTAGAGGCTTCATGAGCTCCTCCGGAGCCTTTCTCTGGCGGAGGTAGTTGATGTTGTTGGTGAGAGAGTCCACGAAGTGCTCCAGGTTTGATGAGTCTCTCTTCACCTCTGGAAGGCCTCGGATCTGCTGAAGGACGTTCTCGATGGAGTAGGTCACGTCGCAGAAGGTCTCCTCGATGTTCTTCATAGCAGTCTCGTAGTCTTCCTTTGCCACTCCCAAGTGGCAAATCTTGCTGCCGACCTTGCCTTGAAGGGCCTTTTGCAGCATCTGCATCCACATAGCCTCTGGTAGGCCAGACAGGTCCAAAAAGTTCTGGAAGGCTGCTTTCCAGGCTTGGTACTCTGTCTGGAGACCCAAAAACTTGGGTATCTCCAAGGTCGGGAGCAAGACTTGCATAGCTGCCAACTCCTGCAATCTTGTCTGTCCCTCGATGAGCTTTGTCAGAGCCTCCTGGAGCCTGAGGTTCTGCTTGACGAAGCTATCCGACACTTGTGAAGACTCAGCGCTGTCTGTTGGCTTCTTGCCGGATGGACGATTGGGGCCTGGCGGGTCTTTCCCTGGACCTCCTTTGTTGCCACCTCCTCCAGACCCGTTGTTGTCGTCATCATCATCTGGATCGTCGGGGTCTTCAGGCCCTCCCTTGGGCTTTCCCCTGCGCTGAGTTGGTGGAGGAGGAGGGTCGACGTCTCTTCCATGCTCCCCACCTGTGCCTCCACTTGAGGCACTCCCTGTTCCGGATCCAGACACAGGGTGAGGCAAATCCGCGGGAAGGTTGGAATTGCCTTGAGAAGTGCTTCGGGCGCTGCTCGGATGGGGCCTTTTGAAGCATTCTCAGTGGCGTCATGGCCACCAGCCAAGTCTCCCGACCTGACTAGGGATCCCGAGACTGAGGTGTCTGTGACCTGAGTCTCCATGTCGATGGTGGCTGGCTGGGAGGTTTTTCCAGCCAGTGACAGTTGTGCGCACTGGGCTTCAAGCTTCTTCACGTCGAGCTGTGCCTGACCCAGCTCTTGTAGAAGCTCGCTTGAGCCCTTCTCCTTATCTTGGAGATCCTGGATGAGATCCGCGATCGTCATCTCAAAGGTCTTCCTCTCGTCTTGAAAGGAGGACATCATGGACAGGCAAAGCTGGCCAGCTTCTGGCCAGTGCTCAACCATGTAGTTCACCAGAACTCCTAGTTCCACGTCAGGTGGAGGTCCTTTGTAGGAGTCTCCGGCTCCTGCATCCTCTGTCTGTGCCTCTGTCTCTGTGACAAGGGTACAGGAGGAGGTTGCAGCAGCCATTCCTTGTTTCTCCCGTCGCTTGAGGGAGAAGAGGGCCTTATGGTGCGTCTGGACAGTGGCCCAAAGGGTTTCTGCCTCTTGTTCAGCTTGTTGTCGCTTCTTTTTGGCTTCCTTGACCAGAAGCTCCGCCTTGGCCTGCGTAGATAGACCAGCTCTTTTCAGCTGCTCTTTTTCTGCTGCCAGGTAGGCGGAAATCTGTTTCTCGCGCTCCTCGAGCTTTTGTTGTTGGAGGTCAACTTCCTCCATGTGGGTGCCCAGATGCTTCAGGGCAGCTTGCGCTTGACGCATGGCGGAGTCTTTGGCCTTCAAGGCCTTTTGGGCCTCTTGTTGGGCCTCTTGAACAGTGGCTTTCATCTTCCGCTGTTGCTCTTGCTCCAGCTGGATCTCCCTGAGCTTGGCAAGATGCTTCTCTTGCTCGGCTCGGAGCTTGGCTTGAGCTTCTGCTTCAGCCTTCTTTTTGGCTTCAGCCTCAGCTTCAGCCTGTCGCTTGGCCCCAGCTTTGGCGATCCTGGCTTGAGCAGCTGCTCTGATTCTGGCAGCTGCCTCCTCGTCTGCCTCGCTGGCTTGGTTGGTGGAGGAGAGAGAGAGCTGTGACAGTTCCTTCTGTCTGTCTCTCTCCTTCCGCTCCTTCTGTGCCTGCTGTGCAGCTTGAACGTCAGACTTGGCTTGTTCCTGGAGCCGTCTGACTTCCTCCTGCTCCTTCTGGATCCTCTCCTCCTTCTCCCTCTCCTTCCTGGCCATCTGCCACAATGACAGCTCTGGCTCTGGGGGAGGGAGTGTAGGAGGAGGAGGTCTCCTCGCCGCTGGTTGGGGAGGCGACACCACTGTCACCTCCGCTGGCTGGTCCGGAGGCAGTTGAGGAGTCTCTCCTTGCTTCCTCCTGGTCTCCTCCTCCTCTGCCACTGGCGAGAGTGAGGCAGGCTGGACTGAGGAGGCTGGGGAGAGTGGAGGAGGTTCCTCGAGGGTTGCAGAAGGCTGAGGGATGCCCAGTTGGGCTGCTTGGTCCTCCAGGGCTGTTGCTGGCTGATGCTGCAGCTTCTCTTGCAGCCGACATCCAGTCTCGAGGGCGAGGGGGTCCAAGTTGGGGGACTTTGGGAGGGTCTCTCCCAAACTCCCCGCCTTTGATGGAAGGGAAGACGAGCGTAGCCCCTTCCCGGCCGGCGCAGGACGCTTGCGCTGGATGTCTACCCCTAGGGTGGGTAGACCTTCCAGCTCCAGCAGCTCCTTGTAGACCTTCTTGAGCTCCAGAGAGATGGCAGGAGGGAAGTTGTTCTGCCAGAAGCCGAAGAGGCGCTCATGTGAGGTCTCTGGCTTCGACTGAAGTCTCTCCAGGAAGCTCGGTTGAGCTTCCACCTGCTGTGCCTCGCACGTGGCGCAGAGATGGCTTGTGGGATGGTCTGCAATCAGAGCCATCCCTTGGGCGAAGGCATCGATCAGCTCTCCAGTGTGCAGCTTGAACAGTACCTCTGCTGGTAGAACGCAACAGAGGCAGGTGAAGTTGCCACACTCCATAGTCCAGCAGACGGCTGCGTTGGAGAACTGCTTGAGGGGCTTGTTGCACTCAAGGCATTTGAGTGCAGAAGGTCTCCCCTCCTTGGCCACAGTGATGCAGCCTTCCCTCACTTTGATGTGGGTCATTGTGAAGGAGTATTGATGTCAGTACTTTCAAACTGGTTTTTTGCTGTCTGCAACCCAGTTGATAATTAAGCACTGTCTGGCTGGAGCTCGCGATGGATGGCGCGCCTAGCGGAGGTTGAGTGAAATCTTTAACCATAATAAAAATGGAGTTTCTCACAAATGTGTGGCATTAAAAAAATTAATTTTTTGCAAACATTGTGAGATTACCACTTCTAAAATGGTTTTTTCAAAAAAGATTCACTAAATTAATTCTGGCAATTTCTTGACAGAATTTATTCCTTTTTTGAGTGGGTTTTCATTAATCCAGAGATTATCCGATTTTTTCATGAGTTGAGGACTACTTCCATGTGTCCTACTATCATGTGTATTGGAGCCTCTCTGCACTTAGAAATTTTCAGCACTCTCCAAGGCTGGCTTGGTTGTCCAGTTTGATTTCCTGGCTGGGTTCTTCTTCTCCGGGGGGTCTTGGCAGTCTCCTGGGGGGTGACCGCGGGGGGTTGGAAGCTCTCCAGGGGGCGTTCGTGGGGGGCCTCGGGGGGGTCTATCTTGGGAGACCGCGGGAGGGCTGGGGGGCGCGCGGAGGGGATCGGGGGGTGTGCTCGGGGGGGGGGGGCCTCCAAGGAGGCTGGTGAAGTTGGGGGGTCGGTTATACATGTAGGGGAACTAATTAAAGTTCCCCCCCGCAGGCATGTATAATTGATGGCAGGAAGCCGAATTCTCGCTCGATTTGCTGTTTGTCCTGCCCTTTCTTCTGCCAAAACGGGCGCACAACTATTTAATAATTGTGCTATTTGCTGTTTTTTTCCTATTCTCACTCTCTAATTTTTACTTTTAGGTGTTTGTTGGATGATAAAATAACTTATTATCTTCCAATCCACCATGAAGCAAATTTCGAGAGAAAGAAAGAAGGAAGGCAGCACCCGTAACAAAAGACAAGCTGGCAAGTGAGACTGGCAGTAGCGGAAGCTCGCGCAAAGTAAGGCAGTCAGAGGCTTGATCTTTGGGCAGGGCTGTTGGACTAGCAGTGAAGAAAGGAGAGCAAAGAAAGGGAAGTCTGGGGGCTGAGGGGTTAGCAGGTCTCAGGCGGCAGACTGGAGGGGAGGCTATGCTGAATCTGGGCTGGGACAGAGGCGGGTAGCAGGGCTCGGTCACAGGTGCAGAGAAAAGAGGGAGAAGAAGAAGTTGAAGGCAGGAATAAATAGCGTCAGTCTTTCACGTGGACAGGCGAGGATAGACAGGGCTGGCCAGTGAGTGGGCAAAAGAAGTGCACAGTTTTGGGCGAAGCTATGAATGAGGATGGTAAGGTAGGAATGATGGAGGGGAGTGGAGTAGGTGTGCGTGGGGGAGTGGAGAGCCTAGTCGATGGCGCTGTCCAGCTCCTCCACCTCCTCCCCTTCCCCTCCCGTTTCCTCCTGCCAACCACATCCTTTCACTCCCTTTGTTTGCACCAGACAGCAAAACAATCCCAAGTCCATTCTATTTATTCCAATCAATGGAATGTAAGAAGGACCTGGGGCGAATGCTGGTGGTCTGCCCGATTGCCATCGTCGGAGGCCTTGGCGTCCTCGACGCTGGAGCCTTCATCGCTGTCCTTGCGGGGCGTGGCCAAGGAGGTGGTGCCAGCGTGCTTCTTCTCCTCCTCCTCGGAGGAGGAGGAATCCAAGTGCCGGCGGCGGACTGAGGCGGCCTTGCTGGCCCCGGCGGCCTTCTTGGCCTTCTTGGGCTTTCGGTGACCTCGCGTCCCAGTGTGAGCGGGTAGGTGGAGCTTGAGCTGCCGGTGTCCTTGGAGGAGGAGTCTTGGTGCTTCTGCTGCGCATCCACCACCGCTCGCCACTCCGTCTCCTTCTCCAGCAGTTGAAGAGCCTCGTGGAGCTGCTGCTCGGAGAAGTGGGATAAGTCAGACTTGAGGCGATTGTAGATCTTAGCAGCCTTGAGCCGTCTGAAGAACCGACAGACCTTGCGCGCCGCCCGGCGGAGCAAGGTTGCGAATTTGCAGTGGCTGGCCTTGGAGCCAGCTGGGTGGCAGCTAGCATACCACAAAGTGACACTGCTGATCCCGAAGTAGACCGGGCATGTGCAGAGCCCCATGGGCTCCTCGTCGTCGGTGACCTGGTCAGGCTGCTTGGCCCACTTCATGATGAAGGCCTCCAGCGCGATGCCTTCCTCCAGGTCGGCGAGGCCAATGACGCAAAGTATCTCCCGGGTGGCCTTGCTGATCTTCACATTGGAGTTCTGGAATTGGGAAGAGTGTTTTACTCTTCCCAGCGGCCTTGGCTGGCAAGAAGAAGGCAAAAGAGAGTGAAAATTCGTCAATATTTGTCACTTTTTGAAGCAGTGAAAAAATTTTTGACGAAAATTTTTTGTTCTCAAATTGCCAAAATTCCAGTGCCAGATTGTAAAGGAGGCTCCAAAATCCCGAAATTCGAAGACCGCAAGTTGTTCTGAGGTCTGGTTGACAAGGGAGGCAAAGGAGAAGGTGATTATTATTTGGCCTAAACTGATGTCTAGGGCGAAAAAATAATCGAAATTTTTTCTCCGATTTGCCGCTTGAAAGCATGCCTATGTTGTAGAGCATGTTTCAATTAGCATCTCAGCCAATTTTGGGCGTAAACGGGCCAGAATTGACTGAGAACGACGAGGTCAAAGTTGAGGGCGAAATCGATGGGGCTGGCTAGGCGGCGCTTTTCTACCCAGTCGGCCAATGTTTCGGGGAAATTATTTAGGCTGGCTGGGGGGTCGATTTGTTGGGGGGGGGGGAAACCCTGGTCAAATCTGATCAGAACCCCGAACGGCCGGGGTTCCCCTTCCAGAAGCCACCTTGGGGCCTCTGGCAGTCATGGGCTGCAGGACCCAAGGCGGTGGCCTGGGCCAGGCTTTTCCAGGTCGCCGTAGTCAGCGGCTTCCTGGCCTTCGCCTGCCAGGAGGACCGGAACTTGGTGGACTTCGTAAGGTTTTTCTTCTCTGACCAGTCCTGGGCTTCCGTCCTGCCCAAAGGGGCTCATCGGCGGGTCTGTCATTGGTGAGGAGTTAGAAGAGGCCAAAGTCGCAAAGCCCTTTAGAGCTAGGCTTAGCCATTGGCCTTCCGCGGATGAAACCAGAGCCCCCAAAAGGGCGAGATGGGGCCTGTTCTGCCCGCCTAGTAGCCAATTTTTGAAGACAAAGCGAGTGGTGTACTCGGTTTTGCCGTTGGCCTAGTAGGTGGGCAGCTAGAGGGGGCCGAAGTCGAAGATCCCTTTGGGGCTAGGTTTGTCCATTGAGCTTTTGGAGCCAAAGTCAATTTAGCTCAACTTTGCTCCAGAGATGGTGGCCCGGGGTAGAAAAGCATGCCGAATTTAGTGGAGTTCCTTTTATCCCCCTCAGATTAGCCTTAGAGTCGGAAAGTGAATTCTCGCTTGCAAGACAAAGGCCAATTTTTGGGTTTGTCAAAGCGTCTCTTTTCACTAATCGAGTGTAAGCCAAAAGAGGGAGAGTGAAAGGAGAACCTCCAGCCACTCCCAGAAGAGGCTTGGCGGGGCTTTCTCCTTCTTGGAGGAGGGCGCGATGGCGATGACAGAGCTGGTCACCGGTGACTGGTCCTCTATGAGCTCCCGTCGCAGCTTCTCTCCTCATCCCTTCAATCCCTCGCGTCCCTCTCCATCTCCCTTGCCCCAGCCTCTTATCGGCAGGTTTGTAGGAAGGGAGCTTGTTAGCTCCCAGCCATGAACTGGGTCATAGAGCTCTGGGGAAGAGGAGGAGAGGACCTGGCCATCTGAGCTTGAGTGTTCAATGACGATGAGTTCCTTGTCCTTGGATGCGGCCATGGAGGGCGGCGTCTTGACCTTCGGCGGCGGCGACTGGGACTTCCTGGGTGGCGCCGACGACTTGGCCGGTGGGGAGGAGGCCTTGGGCGGCGTCGTGGAAGTCTTGGCCGGGGGCGAGGGGGCCATGGAGCACCTGGGCGACGGCGAGTGGGGGCATAGCTTCTTGGGCGGAGCCGAGTTGGGCGCTGACGATGGGCTGGCGCTTTGCTTGTGCCGCGAGGAGGATCTGGGCGGCGATGGGTGGCTCTTGGCCTCTGGAATGACGATGGTGGAAGGGCGTGAGGGCCCTGGGCGCGGAGGGGAGCGGCTGGGTGGCTTGATGCCGAGCCGGTACTTGGGAGAGGGAGGATGGGGGAGGAGCGGGCGGGTAGGGGAGGGGAAGGTCGGGGGCAACAGGTCAGAAGGCGGAGATGAAGAGGGGCTGATGGCAGGAGAGTAGAGGGTAGGCGAGGTGACTAATGGCCATGTTTACAATCCCATAGCCTC
>JASANA010005453.1:0-26654 GCA_030248095.1 Ptycholaimellus sp. GST1_10
TATTTTTAAACTTGAGGAAATTTCTGGTACCATCAAAAGTAAAGCTCTTTTCTCTTAAAAATCGACTGCTACGAGTACAAAGCCAAAGAAATTTTCCCACTGCTAATGGAATCTGCTGTGTCACTTGTATTTTGTTTGAGCGCGCATGAAAAGAGACTTGGAACTGCGCGCGAAATCAAAATGCAAATGCGCCACAAGCAGATTACATTGGTAGTAGGAAAATTTCTTTGGCTTTGTACTCGGGGCAGTCGATTTTTAAGAGAAAAGAGCTTTACTTTCGGCTTGCCGATGGTACCAGAAATGAAACCTGTGTCGAAAAGAAGGCCTGGGCACTGACGGTCGCTGCGCTCCCTCGCGCCAGGCCAATGACACATATTGGTATAATGAAAAGATTAGATTCTTGATTTAGCTAATGCGGTGCATTACTCAATAATATTCCTCAGTTGGATGATATTGAATACTTTGTTCCCAACATTCAGATGGTGGTATATGCTTGTTCGTTCCCGTCCCAAAGTGGTGCTGCATAGGGTGTGCAGTAGAAGTGGAAAGGGCCATGAGCACAGTGGCACTCTGAAGAGGTAGGTCTTTGGGGTAGGAGGAGTCACATTGCAGACGAACGCTCGTTGGCCAATCAGTGCAGTTCCCGCCTCTTTTCACCAGCTTAGGTGTTCCAGAATGCTTCTTGCATAACTCTGGACTCCTTCAAGCTCGACTAGAGAGGAAATGATCAAGATAGACATTGATATGAGCAGTTTGTGGCAAATGCTGGGCCAGTCCTGGTTTCGTCCTCCGCTCCCCGACCTACGCCCTCCGTCCGAGCTATGGAAAGCGGCTGTCTTCACCTCTGCAGTACGCATTCCAGCCTTTGCTTCTCCCAGCCTACAAGACATGCTGACAGGTAGTGGCAGGCAGTTTCACGACAGCTGTGATATGGCGCTACGAGCGGACCAGAAAAACAGCGAGTGTTGCAGTGAGGAGGTGGACAGCCAAGCAGCAGTCAAACGAGGTGCACCTAGAACGGATGTAGATGACAAAAAGGAAGGTGATGCAGACGAAATCTTTTAGGCAGGCTGGGGAGCACTTTCTCCGGCCAAAATAACATTAGTCGCCCTCTCGAGCGTCAATGTGTTCATTTACCTGCTCTGGCAGATGCCACGACAGCGGCCCTTCATGTACCGCTACTTTGCCTCCAGCTTCTGCGGCGGTTCCATCACAGTTGCTGGAATATGCGTGGAGATTGGCTGAGCTAACCTGGACAGAGAAGCTGCTGACTCCGATGCTGCTGTCCGTGTTCTCGCACAAGGAACCGCTCCACCTGGTCTGCAACCTGGTCGGCCTCTGGTCCATCGGCGACCAGGTGATGGAGCAGTGGAGCGAGGAGTGGAGCGAGCAGCAGGGGCCCGAGCTCTTCCTCGCCCTCTTCCTCTCCGGCGGCGTCCTGGCCTCCTTCAGTGGGCAGGCATTCCGCGCACTCACCCGCACCCGCTCCGCCGCACTGGGAGCTGTACTGCCTGCCTCTCCAGCATCCTCTCTACCCCCAACCTACCTGCTGGATATCTGTTGAGTCGGGAGGAGTGCTGGCCTGCGTCTGCTACAGCTGGGCCCAGATGCCCGACAACATCTTCCTACCCTCCTTTGCTGTCAGTGTTGTTCAGGTGAACAGAGAGCTGGGAACAATGGGCTGGAGGAGCGCAATGATTTGAAGGGCCTGATTGGTGGGCGGGCCTTCGAGGCGGCTGGTCTTGCGAAAATTGACCACGCGGGGCACCTGGGCGGCGCTATTTTTGGACTCTTCTTTGCCATGGCCGGGGAGTCCTGGCTCCAGCATACTGCACAGCCTGCCATCATCAGCGCCTGGAAGAAGATCCGGGGCCACCAATCATGACCTACGCTGTCTCAATTCACCGATTTTCTAAAGAGCACCTTTGTTGCCAGAGAGCCTTTGTTGCCAGAGCATTTCAGATCGAACATTTGAAAATTGGTTTTTTAATGACTTTTATGAGTAAATATAAACATTCGTAACGAGCGATTGCTTCACTGTTCACTCTGAAATGAAGGCTTCACCCGGATTTATCATATTCAGACGTGTTTTAGTCTAAAACAACTTGATTCGTTCGTTTCGAGTGAAGCCTACGCAGTTGCCACTATACAAATTCGGCGTTTTTTACTAGTTACGCTACAACATCGAACAATTACAGTTGACTAAGCCTAAGCGTTTTATAGATTCAGTATACCTAAGCCAGATTTGATACCCCAGCCAAAATGTACCTATAGTATAAAATACTCGTTTTTTTAGCAATTCTGCAATGAACCTTAAAAAGATAACAAAATGTCAATAGAGCTGGTCAATGGTGCTTATGTGATGCATGCGGTACTGATTTTTTAAGTATAATAGCAAGGCGTAACTAGCAACAAAAAAGATTCAGAAGCCAGCCACAGAATCCCGACCCTAATTCAGAATCAAATCACGAATCCAAAGATTACAGACGACAAAATATATAACAAGAATTTGATATTCGCAAATATCGACAAATCACCTTCAATAATTCGCAGTAGTTTCTGACAAAAATATGACACAAAATTTCGTTAGCCTATAATCTGAGCAAATTCACCCATTGGTAAAGCTTTAACAAAAAACAGGGGAGTTCGGCAACACGGCCAAAGTAGAAGTTCGTAACAGCAACTTGGTCAGCAAAGTGCACAAGGCTTTGTCGGTTTTCCAAGGCATCAATATAGATGAAGATAAAGCAACGCAGACACTCGCTGGGAATGGCGATTGATGGCCGATCTCTCAGACTTACGCACAGCTAAGTGAAGCAGTGGCTGGGGCTGGGAAAGGACGCACTCGCACAGGCTGGGAGGGAATAAAGAAAGATTGACTCTGGCTGGCCTCATCACAAAGTGAAGTGAGCGTTAGGAGAAGGAAAGGAGGAAAGCAGTTCAGCTGAACACCTTCTCGTCGCCCGGAACGCAGAAGAGCAGCTTTTGGCACCAATGCGTCACTGACTCTGCAACACACTTGAGCAGTTGGAGCAGACGGACTTGGCTTTGGCAAAGCATACGCCAGAGGTTGAGGATCAGTCTGGGCTTGTTCTTCCAGTAGACGAAGATGAGCCATACGGGTATCCTAGATAGCTTGTACACTCATGAAGGGAGCGAGGGATGGTGAGAAGGAAGGAACCCAGAGAGGATCATGAGCAGGCCGATCAGCATCTCGAACCACTGTTGGAAGAAGGGAAAGATGAGCAGGAAGACGCACATCAAGAAAAAGGTGATGGGAATCGCTAGATTCAGCTGCAAATAAGATGCACGATAGTTGGTCAAAAGGAGTGGGGGAAGAGGAACTTTGATGGGTCTGGGTCGGTCAGGCTCTTTCCATCGGAGGTAGAGAAGGGCAGCGATGGCCATTCCCACTACGGAGGTTTCAGCGAAGCTGGCGTAGTTGATGAGGAGGTAGACGTCGTTGAAGACCAACATTATCAGGCTCAGCATACCCAGTATCAACAGGGCTGGCAGTGGCGTCACGAAGCGTATGCTGCAGTTGCATTCCACTTTGCTTATGCTTCGTCAACTGATCAGATTCGGTCCGTACAAGCTGAGGGTGTGAAAGAACGGGGAGAACCTGATCATGGAGAGAAGCTCGGGCAGTTGTCCGTCTCTGGCGCCGGCGAAGAACATGCGAGCAGCGGCGAAGGTGATGCCGTTGAGGGAGCCGACGGTGGAGCTGGCCACAAAGAGGGGCATGAGGAAGGTATCCTAAGAACCTGATCATGGATAGAAGCTCGGGCAGTTGTCCGTCTCTGGCGCCGGCGAAGAACATGCGAGCAGCGGCAAAGGTGATGCCGTTGAGGGAGCCGACGGTGGAGCTGGCCACAAAGAGGGGCATGAGGAAGGTATCCTAAGAACCTGATCATGGATAGAAGCTCGGGCAGTTGTCCGTCTCTGGCGCCGGCGAAGAACATGCGAGCAGCGGCGAAGGTGATGCCGTTGAGGGAGCCGACGGTGGAGCTGGCCACAAAGAGGGGCATGAGGAAGGTATCCTAAGAACCTGATCATGGATAGAAGCTCGGGCAGTTGTCCGTCTCTGGCGCCGGCGAAGAACATGCGAGCAGCGGCGAAGGTGATGCCGTTGAGGGAGCCGACGGTGGAGCTGGCCACAAAGAGGGGCATGAGGAAGGTATCCTAAGAACCTGATCATGGATAGAAGCTCGGGCAGTTGTCCGTCTCTGGCGCCGGCGAAGAACATGCGAGCAGCGGCAAAGGTGATGCCGTTGAGGGAGCCGACGGTGGAGCTGGCCACAAAGAGGGGCATGAGGAAGGTATCCTAAGAACCTGATCATGGATAGAAGCTCGGGCAGTTGTCCGTCTCTGGCGCCGGCGAAGAACATGCGAGCAGCGGCGAAGGTGATGCCGTTGAGGGAGCCGACGGTGGAGCTGGCCACAAAGAGGGGCATGAGGAAGGTATCCTAAGAACCTGATCATGGATAGAAGCTCGGGCAGTTGTCCGTCTCTGGCGCCGGCGAAGAACATGCGAGCAGCGGCGAAGGTGATGCCGTTGAGGGAGCCGACGGTGGAGCTGGCCACAAAGAGGGGCATGAGGAAGGTATCCTAAGAACCTGATCATGGATAGAAGCTCGGGCAGTTGTCCGTCTCTGGCGCCGGCGAAGAACATGCGAGCAGCGGCGAAGGTGATGCCGTTGAGGGAGCCGACGGTGGAGCTGGCCACAAAGAGGGGCATGAGGAAGGTGTCCTGAAGAACCTGATCATGGATAGAAGCTCGGGCAGTTGTCCGTCTCTGGCGCCGGCGAAGAACATGCGAGCAGCGGCGAAGGTGATGCCGTTGAGGGAGCCGACGGTGGAGCTGGCCACAAAGAGGGGCATGAGGAAGGTATCCTAAGAACCTGATCATGGATAGAAGCTCGGGCAGTTGTCCGTCTCTGGCGCCGGCGAAGAACATGCGAGCAGCGGCGAAGGTGATGCCGTTGAGGGAGCCGACGGTGGAGCTGGCCACAAAGAGGGGCATGAGGAAGGTATCCTAAGAACCTGATCATGGATAGAAGCTCGGGCAGTTGTCCGTCTCTGGCGCCGGCGAAGAACATGCGAGCAGCGGCGAAGGTGATGCCGTTGAGGGAGCCGACGGTGGAGCTGGCCACAAAGAGGGGCATGAGGAAGGTATCCTAAGAACCTGATCATGGATAGAAGCTCGGGCAGTTGTCCGTCTCTGGCGCCGGCGAAGAACATGCGAGCAGCGGCGAAGGTGATGCCGTTGAGGGAGCCGACGGTGGAGCTGGCCACAAAGAGGGGCATGAGGAAGGTATCCTAAGAACCTGATCATGGATAGAAGCTCGGGCAGTTGTCCGTCTCTGGCGCCGGCGAAGAACATGCGAGCAGCGGCGAAGGTGATGCCGTTGAGGGAGCCGACGGTGGAGCTGGCCACAAAGAGGGGCATGAGGAAGGTATCCTAAGAACCTGATCATGGATAGAAGCTCGGGCAGTTGTCCGTCTCTGGCGCCGGCGAAGAACATGCGAGCAGCGGCGAAGGTGATGCCATTGAGGGAGCCGACGGTGGAGCTGGCCACAAAGAGGGGCATGAGGAAGGTATCCTAAGAACCTGATCATGGATAGAAGCTCGGGCAGTTGTCCGTCTCTGGCGCCGGCGAAGAACATGCGAGCAGCGGCGAAGGTGATGCCGTTGAGGGAGCCGACGGTGGAGCTGGCCACAAAGAGGGGCATGAGGAAGGTATCCTAAGAACCTGATCATGGATAGAAGCTCGGGCAGTTGTCCGTCTCTGGCGCCGGCGAAGAACATGCGAGCAGCGGCGAAGGTGATGCCGTTGAGGGAGCCGACGGTGGAGCTGGCCACAAAGAGGGGCATGAGGAAGGTATCCTAAGAACCTGATCATGGATAGAAGCTCGGGCAGTTGTCCGTCTCTGGCGCCGGCGAAGAACATGCGAGCAGCGGCGAAGGTGATGCCGTTGAGGGAGCCGACGGTGGAGCTGGCCACAAAGAGGGGCATGAGGAAGGTATCCTAAGAACCTGATCATGGATAGAAGCTCGGGCAGTTGTCCGTCTCTGGCGCCGGCGAAGAACATGCGAGCAGCGGCGAAGGTGATGCCGTTGAGGGAGCCGACGGTGGAGCTGGCCACAAAGAGGGGCATGAGGAAGGTATCCTAAGAACCTGATCATGGATAGAAGCTCGGGCAGTTGTCCGTCTCTGGCGCCGGCGAAGAACATGCGAGCAGCGGCGAAGGTGATGCCGTTGAGGGAGCCGACGGTGGAGCTGGCCACAAAGAGGGGCATGAGGAAGGTATCCTAAGAACCTGATCATGGATAGAAGCTCGGGCAGTTGTCCGTCTCTGGCGCCGGCGAAGAACATGCGAGCAGCGGCGAAGGTGATGCCGTTGAGGGAGCCGACGGTGGAGCTGGCCACAAAGAGGGGCATGAGGAAGGTATCCTAAGAACCTGATCATGGATAGAAGCTCGGGCAGTTGTCCGTCTCTGGCGCCGGCGAAGAACATGCGAGCAGCGGCGAAGGTGATGCCGTTGAGGGAGCCGACGGTGGAGCTGGCCACAAAGAGGGGCATGAGGAAGGTATCCTAAGAACCTGATCATGGATAGAAGCTCGGGCAGTTGTCCGTCTCTGGCGCCGGCGAAGAACATGCGAGCAGCGGCGAAGGTGATGCCGTTGAGGGAGCCGACGGTGGAGCTGGCCACAAAGAGGGGCATGAGGAAGGTATCCTAAGAACCTGATCATGGATAGAAGCTCGGGCAGTTGTCCGTCTCTGGCGCCGGCGAAGAACATGCGAGCAGCGGCGAAGGTGATGCCGTTGAGGGAGCCGACGGTGGAGCTGGCCACAAAGAGGGGCATGAGGAAGGTATCCTAAGAACCTGATCATGGATAGAAGCTCGGGCAGTTGTCCGTCTCTGGCGCCGGCGAAGAACATGCGAGCAGCGGCGAAGGTGATGCCGTTGAGGGAGCCGACGGTGGAGCTGGCCACAAAGAGGGGCATGAGGAAGGCCGCGGGGCCGAGCATTTTATGCGCGAAGCTCACTGCCACCGCCTCCGAGTCCAGCAGCTCGTCCGGCGTCAGCACCGTGAAATACGCTATGTTCACCAGCCTCAAACCAGCAGCCTTCCAGTTTGCAAGGGAGGAAGGGAGGAGGAGGTGAAGAGGACATGTAGATGATGGTGACGAGAGGAAGGCTGATGTAGATGGCGCGGGGGAGATTCTTGTACGGGTCCTTCATCTCCTCGGTGACGAAGTTAAGGTAGTTCCAGCCGGCGAAGCTGAAGATGCCCGAGTAGAGCGCCAAACTGATCCGACCCGCGTCCAGCGCCGTACCGTCAAACGATTGCGGGGCTTCCAGATTTGGCGCCCCTTCTGCAGACCAATCTCTATTTCTCATATTTGTAAGGCCATCTTTGATGAGCAGGTGGGAGAAATATGGAAATAGTAGGAGTGGTAGAATGAAAGAAAGAACCCATGAAGGCCTGTGCAACGCCAGCGAAGATGATGATAGTGAGAGCGAGGACTTTGGTGATGGTGAAGATATTCTGCGTCCCCGTTGCCATGCGCACGCTCCATCCGTTGATGAATGTTATCAAGCCTACAATCCATCTTATCCATTGTTGCTTTACCTTTTTATGGTTTTTTGATGAAACTTTTGGCTAGCTCCACCTTTTTCCATTGTTAAAGTGCCTTTGAGCATTCACAAACGCATATCGCGAAAAAAATATATTATTTAATGTAGTCTGTTTTAATTTTGCAGGTTGGTGTAGGCGGCTTAAAGACTGGGCACTTAAGGAGAGTAGAAGGGCTTTCACTTTCCTCGAATGACGCAGGTGGGTAAAGGCTTTATAAAAAAGGACGTAAAAGAGGACACGTGCCTTAGTCGTGAATTGGGGTTTGGCTTAGGCTGTGTGGGTGGGGGCTGGGAGTTGGTCTGGTTTAGCGGAAAGTGGGTATAAGAAGTGGATGATGAATGATGGGTGTCGGCGGCCGTGGAAGTTTGACATATGCACCCCAACCTTTCACGCACCTAATCCCGTACCAAAAATTTACCCTGGCCCAACAGAACAAGTTTATCAGCTTCAGCCAATCATACCAAGATTTTGCAACGTTTTTGAACCCAAACCATGTTTCCTATTTAATTTTAAAAGTAAATTAACTTTTTGCTTACTATGAGTGTGTGGAAAAGAAATATGCAGTTAAGAAAAGGAGTAACAGATGATGACAGCAGCGATGAGACGCTGAAGAGTGTCGGGAACAGCGCAGTCGCCGTAGAGGGGCTTGAGGCAGTACTGGGCAAAGGTAAGGCCGATGATGGCGTTGCTCGTAGGGTTGATGATCATCAGCGCTATCCACAGGAACAGAAACGCCGGCAGTGCTCCGAACGCTTCATTGATGTAGGCATAGTCTCCGCCGCTCTAGAAATACCCATCAGTCTAGCCTAAAGAATTCCCAATCCGAGGATATGCGAACCTTGAGGATGGAGGTTCCCAGCTCCGCGTAGCAGAGGGCGCCGAGCATGGAGAATACGCCGCAGATGAACCAGATGATGAGGGAGGCGCCGACGGACTGAGCCTCCATGAGGACGCCCTTGGGGCTGACGAAGATCCCGCTCCCGATGATCACGCCCACGATGAGTGCACAGCCGCTGAACAGGTTGATCCGCGGCTCCAGCCGGAAGGCCGTCTGCCCACCCAACATCTCCACCGCGTCCTCCACCGCATGCTCCATCGCCTACATTTCCATACCTTCTCTTATACATCCATCCTTCATTTGATCTAGCCACTGTAGCTCATTACTTTTTCAAAAACATCTCAACTTGTTTAGGTGAACTGAAGTGAGAGGCGAAATGAAAGCAACATTGCCGCCAAAGCAATGAATCTAAGGAGGCAGGGCCCTGGAACACCTGTTGGCAGCTAGACGGAGTGGCGAAGAGGAGGGAAAACTCCCCAGGCGCTTTGCTGAGGAGGGGAAAAGAGGGAAAACAACCTCGAGAGGCCCGGAGCCGTTGGAGACGCGCTTCTTGCGACCCATTTCGATCCCTTCTTCTTCCTCACACCAACTCTTCCGGTCTGCGATCAGCGTTTCTCCACCAGGAAGCATGTTGGCAAGCTGAGTGGGCAGAGGCGGAGGGAAGGAGGGGGCAGGCAGAGGTGTGTGTGAGCAAACGAGATAAGGACTGTGGACACGGGAGTGCTAAAAGTGAAAGTGAATGACCTCGGAAAACGGCTCATCTGACAAGCCTTGTTTGCCCTCGTCTACACACTCACCCCTTGGCCAAGTGGAAATCCCCGAGCTCCTATCACATTCCTTTCTCATCCTCCCATCCTTTACTCTATCTGGCTTTAAAGATTGAAGCCATAGGATGCGGGGGCGGTCCGCAAACATGACGTACGCATTTTGTTTGCGGGGGCGCTCCCCCACTAAGCCTGCCAATCATGCCTCAAGGCAGGCAAATGAGGCGCGCGAAAATGACGCAATAGTGTGCAAGCACTCCTGCCCCCTCCACGTCCCTCCCCGGGCTGCCCCTTCAATCGCGCGCGAAAGCTGGCAAATGGACTAAAGCCTCCCTCCCAATCACCTGGGCGCGTGGAGAACAAAAGGGAGCGGACTGCTGCTGCTGCTGTGAAGGAGTCGGGTGGGGGGACTTGAAGTAGGGTAGGATGTGTGTGTGCGTGAGGGTGGGTAGTGGAAGCGCAAATGTTGCCCGGCCGCGCTGTGAGAGGGGGGCCGCGCGCGCAGTGGGGGCGAGAGATCTAGTGGGGGGCTATTGAATGAGGGGTTGGTGGGGGAGCTGAGCTGGGGTAGTACGGCCTCCTTCCGCGCCTGCCTTCCAACCTCCCCCTCCACACTGCCCCGCTCAGGCCGACAGAATGTGCGCAAACGTCCGCAACATTGCCCCGAGGCGGCGTGAAGACGGCACAACCACCGCGCGTTCGAATTCAACAGAACAGTTCTTGTAAAGATCGGGTAACAGTGAAAACTGCTTATTTGCTCAACTCATTAGAAGAGAAAGAAGAGCATTGATCGGAAAGCAAAAGCAGTAGCCAATTTTTTTGGTAGTGTCGTTTTTACTATGGGGCCAGACCTACCAGACCAGAGGAAACACGACACCAGTCTCCTTAGGAGGTTATTTGTTTGTGGTTTTACAGGCTGCTTCCGTTGTTTCCTGTTGTGTCAGTGCTCATGGCCAGACATCAAGAAATTGCGAAGTTTAAAAATTGAGCTAGTTATTGAAATTTTGATGTGAGTCGAGGTCAAATGTCAAATTAGACATAATGGGATTGAGGGTTCCCATTGAGCGCTCAATGGGAACCCCATGCACCGCTTACAGGGATATTTGCCTGGGCCCCTGGGAAAGTCATATCAGGGCTGGGAGAGGGGGCTTAGGGTAGCCCCACATACCAGATCCTCGGATAGTGGCGAGGATATCGGGCCATAGCACTGCTTTCTGGGATAGTCGCCAGGGATCAAAACAGTAGTTAAAGCCTACGGCAATACTGAACAAAACTTTATTATTATTATACAATAAAATATCAAAACCCGAGTAAATAGATTATCTTTGGAAATCTTGACTTCTGGAAATGCTGAGAGGACTGCTAGTCAGCGAGCAGATTGCAAGACTGGGCGCAGATCAGAAAGCTCTTTTGTATTCACTGGGCCAGCATAACAGCACTCTTGCACTCTCATCCAATAAATGAACATTTCATTTTGCTTAAATGAAACAGATGGAGTTCAAATCGAGAACTAAGTCTATGCCCCTCAAAAAAGTACACCAACACAGACACTTGCTTGGGCTCCGCAAAAAGAATAGGCTACAGGGTGCCAGAAGTGAAAAGTGAGGATATGCAATAAATCAGGGATCCTGTGCATTGGGCGGAATGCGCCAATCGGTGGGCAGTTCCCGGCGTAGGTCCAGGCTTTTGAAGGGCGTCCCGAATGAGTCCCGCCCCGCCACCAGATTCTTAACCCTGCCCCACCTCTACCCTCTCCCAGCAAGCGGCAGAAGTGCGGACCTGTTGGCCCAGGTTGTGGGCGCCCTGAGAGGCGTAGGCGGAGTCCTGCGGCGGCGGCGCCGCTCGTCGCCCCCCTCTCGACCACTGCACTCAGCTGGTTGGAGGAGGAGTGGATGATGAGGAGGAGGAGGGACCTGAGCTCCGGATGATTGAGAGGAGTAGCCGCTGTCCCGCCCGAAGAAAACGGCTGCTGGCTGCGGGGCCCGCTCGAAGTCTGCATTAGTTAAAGTTTAGGTTACATTTGTACCATTGAGAAATGAATTTATTATGTTACAAGCTAGCTACCTATTTGTCAATGATTTTACACAAGCCTCTCTCCTGTCATCTTACTTTCAAAGCAAGTTGCAGGGAGAGAAAAATGAAGTTTTTGTTCATGGGATGAGATTGCAATCATGTGTCTATGAGAAAGAATTTTGGAATTTATACGTTTTTATAAATAAAAACGAATAAACAATTATTTTGCCTGCTGAAAAAATAGTTCATTATGAGATACACCATGCTCTAGTGTGAACTCATCATAGACACCTGTGCATGTTCCGGCAAGCGGATAATATGTGGCCTATGGGAATAGAACGCCAACCATTGGTCACAAAATCCTTAGCAGACCGCCGATCTTTGTTTTGCTGAAATTCGGGCGACCATCGAAGATTCCCACCTGTCAAAGCAGCTCCTCAAAACCAGCTGACGTAAAAGCCACAGAGTTGACCTCGGTTGCGAAGGTTCTCATCGAAATTTCGCACGGCATTGAAACTGGACAAGGGCTTGTCTTGGCACTCACGATCATTGCAGTAGGCCCGGTAGAATAGCGTTAGCCTCCAGCCCAGTTCCGCATTGCTCCAATGTTAGCTAAGCTGAAACTCTTGGCGGAACCGAGAATGACCGGGAATGGTGATGATATGCTCCTGAAATTTTTATTTTTTGTAGGATTGAAAAAAGGGAAAGGGGTTTATGGACCTGGGTACCAGGCACGATGCTTTGTCGACTGATCATTTGTGGCGTGAAGCGTAGGATATAGTTACCCACGAAGTCCGGCATTGTCCAGCCCGTGTCGTCGTCCATGATTGTTATGTTCACAACCACTTCTTTCTGTGTAAGGCCATGGAGGAATGGCTTTGGAATCAGACAGATAAGAGCATTAAAGAAAGAGCTTCTAGAAAAATTTACTAAAATAGTTTTGATATAGCGGCAAAAATTATGCTTTAGAGCGGCATAAATGCCCTAATTCTGCGCCAACCTCAAAAGGTTGAATGACGAAGAAGGCAAAAGGTCGGTCAGTGTCAAAGGTCACGTCTTCCGTGTTCTCAGGTCCGGAAAAGATTGCCGGACTCTCGGAGCAGGTGTACCTCAATGGGCCCCAAAGCCATGCCTAAGCTCTATAGACCAATTTGGAGGCGCTGGGGTACGTAAATCCATCCACGCTGCAATTGTTGATGGCAAAGACGAAATCGCAGGGATTGTGCTTGCCGAAGAAGCCCGGCGAGTCGCAGCTCATTCCCTCCGATATCAGCATCTGCACCCCTCACTCACTTCAATCCTAGCCTCACTGAGCAAGCATGAATAGCACATTGTTGACGGTTTCAAATCGGGAAATCTCCACTTCAATGGTGGCCACATAGCCGCTGGCCAGTGCCACCACCTCAAACACTCATCAATCTCACAAAGGATGAGCAGGAGCAAGAGCCAGGTTACAGAGCCGAGTAGGAACAGGAGCTGTAGAGGCATGGTGTTCAATAGATGGCTAGAAGCTGTTTGCAGGTTTGGGCCCTTTCCTTTCGGCGGGGCGGAGGGAGCGATGGAAGTTGGGCAAGGGCCTGAAAAAGCATTGAGAAAAGTGAAGTGCATGTGTGTGTCCAGAAGACGTGTCCTCCCCTGTCCTCCATTATTATGCCCTTCCCCATTCTCTGCACCCCATCCACTCTTCCAGGCACACGCTCGCGCACATACACATGGATGGAGTCTTCCTACCCTCCTCTATCATTTAGGCCTCTCTTAGGGCGCCCATTCTGCGTCAAATGAGTGACCACGATCACATTCTGCACTCCCACCCAGGCGGAAGAAATGAGTGAACCTGTGGGTAAGCGGCGTGGATTCTAGGCGGCATGTAGCAGCAGAGGGGAGGGCAGAGTGAGGGGCAGTGAACTGGTGTCATGATACCTGGTCGTAACAAGGCAGTTCATTCGGTGCGCAGTGGGGGGCTGCCAATTCCCAGGCTGAGCTAAAGTTGGAAGGGGGAGGGGCCGGTTTTTTGGGCTGAGGGGGTTGCGGCAGGCTGCCAGAAGCTGAGTTGGCAGGCGCTGCTGCCGCGAGGGAAAAAGGGACCAGTTTTGTCTCCTCCACAACAGCAGGGCAGGAGGCCAGGACACAGCTGAGGAGTGCTCATGAGGGGTCTCTCTGTTTGGCTGGCTTCTGTGATTACTTTTTGATGCAAGCGCAAAAGATAAGGGCATCTTTTGCTTGAGCGAATTATGTGAATTCCAGTTTATTAATTTGATGCGGAATGCTAAACTAGCAGCATAGGTGGCTGGCATTGGGATTCAGGTTGACAAGTTGATGGTTGCAAAGGCGAGCGCAAAGCAATGGAAGGAGTGGAATGTGGTGGCTGGGTGGCAAATGTGGGCCGGTTGATAGTAGGCAAAAGCTGTGCAATTGTCTGTCGATATTGGCGGTCAGTTAGAGCGTAAACGAGACTGCTCCAGAAAGCGTTCGAGATCACCAGCCAGGCTACCGCGAAATCCGGCCACACCGACGCCTCCTTCTCAAATTAATCAGAAAAATCACAACTCGTTTTGAGAAAATTCCTGTTATGCTGAAGGAATTAAAAATATTTTGTGCTTTCCGTTAATCTTATCCAAAACTGCCATGAAGTCTAAAACTGCACGCAACAATCAACCATCAAAATACATCAGATAACTTCTGCAAATCAACCTGTTTCTGGAAGGCGAGATGGAGCTGGCGAGCAGCAAAGGGAATCCATGTGGCATAGTAGGTGGAGGTGATGAGTGCAATGGTGCGAAACTGCTTTCGCCCGCTCTGCTGACCGCGTCCTTGCTTCCCGTCCACAGAACGCCTCAGCCAATGTCACTCTAATTAATCCAGAACTAATTTTAGCCTCCCTCCCTCCCTCCCAATCACGGAGCCTCCCTCCCAATCACCTGGGCGCGTGGAGAACAAAAGGGAGCGGACTGCTGCTGCTGCTGTGAAGGAGTCGGGTGGGGGGACTTGAAGTAGGGTAGGATGTGTGTGTGCGTGAGGGTGGGTAGTGGAAGCGCAAATGTTGCCCGGCCGCGCTGTGAGAGGGGGGCCGCGCGCGCAGTGGGGGCGAGAGATCTAGTGGGGGGCTATTGAATGAGGGGTTGGTGGGGGAGCTGAGCTGGGGTAGTACGGCCTCCTTCCGCGCCTGCCTTCCAACCTCCCCCTCCACACTGCCCCGCTCAGGCCGACAGAATGTGCGCAAACGTCCGCAACATTGCCCCGAGGCGGCGTGAAGACGGCACAACCACCGCGCGTTCGAATTCAACAGAACAGTTCTTGTAAAGATCGGGTAACAGTGAAAACTGCTTATTTGCTCAACTCATTAGAAGAGAAAGAAGAGCATTGATCGGAAAGCAAAAGCAGTAGCCAATTTTTTTGGTAGTGTCGTTTTTACTATGGGGCCAGACCTACCAGACCAGAGGAAACACGACACCAGTCTCCTTAGGAGGTTATTTGTTTGTGGTTTTACAGGCTGCTTCCGTTGTTTCCTGTTGTGTCAGTGCTCATGGCCAGACATCAAGAAATTGCGAAGTTTAAAAATTGAGCTAGTTATTGAAATTTTGATGTGAGTCGAGGTCAAATGTCAAATTAGACATAATGGGATTGAGGGTTCCCATTGAGCGCTCAATGGGAACCCCATGCACCGCTTACAGGGATATTTGCCTGGGCCCCTGGGAAAGTCATATCAGGGCTGGGAGAGGGGGCTTAGGGTAGCCCCACATACCAGATCCTCGGATAGTGGCGAGGATATCGGGCCATAGCACTGCTTTCTGGGATAGTCGCCAGGGATCAAAACAGTAGTTAAAGCCTACGGCAATACTGAACAAAACTTTATTATTATTATACAATAAAATATCAAAACCCGAGTAAATAGATTATCTTTGGAAATCTTGACTTCTGGAAATGCTGAGAGGACTGCTAGTCAGCGAGCAGATTGCAAGACTGGGCGCAGATCAGAAAGCTCTTTTGTATTCACTGGGCCAGCATAACAGCACTCTTGCACTCTCATCCAATAAATGAACATTTCATTTTGCTTAAATGAAACAGATGGAGTTCAAATCGAGAACTAAGTCTATGCCCCTCAAAAAAGTACACCAACACAGACACTTGCTTGGGCTCCGCAAAAAGAATAGGCTACAGGGTGCCAGAAGTGAAAAGTGAGGATATGCAATAAATCAGGGATCCTGTGCATTGGGCGGAATGCGCCAATCGGTGGGCAGTTCCCGGCGTAGGTCCAGGCTTTTGAAGGGCGTCCCGAATGAGTCCCGCCCCGCCACCAGATTCTTAACCCTGCCCCACCTCTACCCTCTCCCAGCAAGCGGCAGAAGTGCGGACCTGTTGGCCCAGGTTGTGGGCGCCCTGAGAGGCGTAGGCGGAGTCCTGCGGCGGCGGCGCCGCTCGTCGCCCCCCTCTCGACCACTGCACTCAGCTGGTTGGAGGAGGAGTGGATGATGAGGAGGAGGAGGGACCTGAGCTCCGGATGATTGAGAGGAGTAGCCGCTGTCCCACCCGAAGAAAACGGCTGCTGGCTGCGGGGCCCGCTCGAAGTCTGCATTAGTTAAAGTTTAGGTTACATTTGTACCATTGAGAAATGAATTTATTATGTTACAAGCTAGCTACCTATTTGTCAATGATTTTACACAAGCCTCTCTCCTGTCATCTTACTTTCAAAGCAAGTTGCAGGGAGAGAAAAATGAAGTTTTTGTTCATGGGATGAGATTGCAATCATGTGTCTATGAGAAAGAATTTTGGAATTTATACGTTTTTATAAATAAAAACGAATAAACAATTATTTTGCCTGCTGAAAAAATAGTTCATTATGAGATACACCATGCTCTAGTGTGAACTCATCATAGACACCTGTGCATGTTCCGGCAAGCGGATAATATGTGGCCTATGGGAATAGAACGCCAACCATTGGTCACAAAATCCTTAGCAGACCGCCGATCTTTGTTTTGCTGAAATTCGGGCGACCATCGAAGATTCCCACCTGTCAAAGCAGCTCCTCAAAACCAGCTGACGTAAAAGCCACAGAGTTGACCTCGGTTGCGAAGGTTCTCATCGAAATTTCGCACGGCATTGAAACTGGACAAGGGCTTGTCTTGGCACTCACGATCATTGCAGTAGGCCCGGTAGAATAGCGTTAGCCTCCAGCCCAGTTCCGCATTGCTCCAATGTTAGCTAAGCTGAAACTCTTGGCGGAACCGAGAATGACCGGGAATGGTGATGATATGCTCCTGAAATTTTTATTTTTTGTAGGATTGAAAAAAGGGAAAGGGGTTTATGGACCTGGGTACCAGGCACGATGCTTTGTCGACTGATCATTTGTGGCGTGAAGCGTAGGATATAGTTACCCACGAAGTCCGGCATTGTCCAGCCCGTGTCGTCGTCCATGATTGTTATGTTCACAACCACTTCTTTCTGTGTAAGGCCATGGAGGAATGGCTTTGGAATCAGACAGATAAGAGCATTAAAGAAAGAGCTTCTAGAAAAATTTACTAAAATAGTTTTGATATAGCGGCAAAAATTATGCTTTAGAGCGGCATAAATGCCCTAATTCTGCGCCAACCTCAAAAGGTTGAATGACGAAGAAGGCAAAAGGTCGGTCAGTGTCAAAGGTCACGTCTTCCGTGTTCTCAGGTCCGGAAAAGATTGCCGGACTCTCGGAGCAGGTGTACCTCAATGGGCCCCAAAGCCATGCCTAAGCTCTATAGACCAATTTGGAGGCGCTGGGGTACGTAAATCCATCCACGCTGCAATTGTTGATGGCAAAGACGAAATCGCAGGGATTGTGCTTGCCGAAGAAGCCCGGCGAGTCGCAGCTCATTCCCTCCGATATCAGCATCTGCACCCCTCACTCACTTCAATCCTAGCCTCACTGAGCAAGCATGA
This sequence comes from Ptycholaimellus sp. GST1_10, assembly GCA_030248095.1. NCBI lineage: Eukaryota > Metazoa > Nematoda > Chromadorea > Chromadorida > Chromadoridae > Ptycholaimellus > Ptycholaimellus sp. GST1_10. The sequence goes on from JASANA010005453.1 coordinate 17,172, forward strand.
ATAGCACATTGTTGACGGTTTCAAATCGGGAAATCTCCACTTCAATGGTGGCCACATAGCCGCTGGCCAGTGCCACCACCTCAAACACTCATCAATCTCACAAAGGATGAGCAGGAGCAAGAGCCAGGTTACAGAGCCGAGTAGGAACAGGAGCTGTAGAGGCATGGTGTTCAATAGATGGCTAGAAGCTGTTTGCAGGTTTGGGCCCTTTCCTTTCGGCGGGGCGGAGGGAGCGATGGAAGTTGGGCAAGGGCCTGAAAAAGCATTGAGAAAAGTGAAGTGCATGTGTGTGTCCAGAAGACGTGTCCTCCCCTGTCCTCCATTATTATGCCCTTCCCCATTCTCTGCACCCCATCCACTCTTCCAGGCACACGCTCGCGCACATACACATGGATGGAGTCTTCCTACCCTCCTCTATCATTTAGGCCTCTCTTAGGGCGCCCATTCTGCGTCAAATGAGTGACCACGATCACATTCTGCACTCCCACCCAGGCGGAAGAAATGAGTGAACCTGTGGGTAAGCGGCGTGGATTCTAGGCGGCATGTAGCAGCAGAGGGGAGGGCAGAGTGAGGGGCAGTGAACTGGTGTCATGATACCTGGTCGTAACAAGGCAGTTCATTCGGTGCGCAGTGGGGGGCTGCCAATTCCCAGGCTGAGCTAAAGTTGGAAGGGGGAGGGGCCGGTTTTTTGGGCTGAGGGGGTTGCGGCAGGCTGCCAGAAGCTGAGTTGGCAGGCGCTGCTGCCGCGAGGGAAAAAGGGACCAGTTTTGTCTCCTCCACAACAGCAGGGCAGGAGGCCAGGACACAGCTGAGGAGTGCTCATGAGGGGTCTCTCTGTTTGGCTGGCTTCTGTGATTACTTTTTGATGCAAGCGCAAAAGATAAGGGCATCTTTTGCTTGAGCGAATTATGTGAATTCCAGTTTATTAATTTGATGCGGAATGCTAAACTAGCAGCATAGGTGGCTGGCATTGGGATTCAGGTTGACAAGTTGATGGTTGCAAAGGCGAGCGCAAAGCAATGGAAGGAGTGGAATGTGGTGGCTGGGTGGCAAATGTGGGCCGGTTGATAGTAGGCAAAAGCTGTGCAATTGTCTGTCGATATTGGCGGTCAGTTAGAGCGTAAACGAGACTGCTCCAGAAAGCGTTCGAGATCACCAGCCAGGCTACCGCGAAATCCGGCCACACCGACGCCTCCTTCTCAAATTAATCAGAAAAATCACAACTCGTTTTGAGAAAATTCCTGTTATGCTGAAGGAATTAAAAATATTTTGTGCTTTCCGTTAATCTTATCCAAAACTGCCATGAAGTCTAAAACTGCACGCAACAATCAACCATCAAAATACATCAGATAACTTCTGCAAATCAACCTGTTTCTGGAAGGCGAGATGGAGCTGGCGAGCAGCAAAGGGAATCCATGTGGCATAGTAGGTGGAGGTGATGAGTGCAATGGTGCGAAACTGCTTTCGCCCGCTCTGCTGACCGCGTCCTTGCTTCCCGTCCACAGAACGCCTCAGCCAATGTCACTCTAATTAATCCAGAACTAATTTTATTTGAGAAAAACCGAATGCTAGACATTCTGTTGGTGTGGCCGCGTGCTGTTCTGAGAATGATGAGCCAGGCGGCGAGGATGAGGAGGCCGGCGATGAGCGGATTGCTGATGGCCAGGCCGACGGAGAGAAGGCTGCGTCGGTAGCTGATGCTGCACGTGAAACTGCCCCGCCTGAACTCGTACAGGTTCCCGAAGCGCGACACAAAGCCCCTGCACCACTCCTCTATTGTCCTAAGCTACTTAAAGCTCGCTAAAAGAGAAACCATGCGGCGAGGAGGGCGCAGTAGAACCAGAGGGCGGAGAGGATGAGTATGGCGTAACGCTTTCGAACGATGCGGCGGTTGTCAAGAGGCCGGGTGATGACCAGGGCACGTTCCACGCTCAGAGCAGCCAAGGTGTAGATGCTTGCCCCGCTGCCAACGTTCAACAGGTAGCCTGCCGCATGGCACACCTTCAGCCACCATTATTTCCTTATATCCATTTCGTAGATGGCAAAAGGAGGATGGGAAGGTTACTTCCCTAGCCATCTACAGGACTGTCAGGAATGAATGAATGGAAAGCAGTGGAACGTAAGGCGGCAGGAGCCATGTTTGGAAGGCGACAGAGTGGATGAAGAGAGTGGCGGAGGCGCCGACGAGTAGGTTGGACAGAGTCAGACTCCAGTAGTGGAGGCGGGTGGAGGAGCGGAGGGAGTGTAGTCGACCAAAGAGGAAGAGGTTGAAAGAATTCATTAGGAGGATGGACAGGCTGAGCACCACTGCCACAGTGGTGAGTAGGACAGACTCATGAAGGGGCAGCATGCCGGAAGAGCCCATGACAATGAGCGGGCAGGGCAAGGCCTCTCCGCCAATCCAACTAAAAGCGCCGCCTTGATTTCATTTGCTCAATGCGGCGGGGAAAGAGGCTTCCCAACGGATACTTTTTAGTATGGTTCAGAGGCCATACTTCATTTATACCTTACTTCCTCCACTTCCTTCTCAGATAAAGTAGATCTGGCGGCTTTGTCATATTTTAAAAAGCAGCCACATACAGGGCCGGCGGGGAAAATTTCGTCATTGCACATTATGCTCAGTTTGGTTTACGGTTGATTGGGGTATGTTGCAGTATCTGGTCTTTTATTCCCCAGAACGCTACCCTGGTGTAATCTGCACTAATCTCTTCTATGGCTAATCTGCACCAACACCAACTAATTCTCAGCTGCATCTTTCAATATTTTTTCGTTGAAAACTTCTTTCCAATTGCACCCAAAATCTCCAGCACCTTAATCATGGTTAGGGAATTTGGGGGGATTCTTCCTAGGAGGGCAAGCTCGTTAGGAGGAGGGGGGTGGGGATGTCGGGGGGTAAACGCGTTGGGGGTATTGTGGTAGTCAGAGTCTGCCAGTAAATTTTTTGTCCCATCTGACAAAGCTGTGCAAAGTTGTGGCATTTTTTTTACAATGGGGCTTGCTTGCTTGCTTGAGAAGCCTTAAAAGCTGGACACAAACATAATTGCAATGGCGTAGGCTTTGTTTGCAAAGCCTTAAAGCTGGACAATTGTAGGGCTCATAATTGCGCAGATACAAGTCAGAATAAAAGACCCAATTGTAAAAATAGGCAAAGTTGTTCATGAAAGAAAGCCTCAAAACCCATTCCAGTTGATGAAGGCCATCTTGAAACATTCTGTAAATCCATTACGCACAATTGCTTCACTTGCTGCCTTATCTACGATGCAAACTTTTGCTCCACTAAAAAAAATATTTCGGCATGTTCAACGGAAATGACAGTAAAAACCTGCATTCTATGCTCTTTCGCTGATGATTGACGATGTTGCCTTTTTGAGAAGATCGAAAATTGCAAGCTTCACACTGAAATGGGTACACTCGATAGCAGGCCATAATGTGGTTGCGTAGATTCTCCACTCTTTGTGACCTGCTAATGATTTTGCAAGGTTTTGAACTGGAAAAGTTAAAACCAAACTGATCTCTGTTCGACAAACAAAGCTGCTTTGAGCAACGTAGACAGACTGGCTTGTCAACAATTTTGTCGAGGCTTGGGTTCTCTCCATTTTTCTTCAATGGCTTCTCTTCCATCTGAAGAATGTTCGTAGAAGTTTTATACGGTTCTAATTCTTTTTGAGAGCAGACAGCCGCTATCAGATACGTTTTGCTAATAGCCTGTAAGTCTGTCAGTCGCTGAATCATAATCTCAGATGGTAGGTGAAGATTTGGTGGTTGATGCTGAAGGAGGAAAGAGTGACGTGCAGCCTCAGAAGGAAAAATCGTGCTGAAATCGCAGTCTTTGCAGATCCATTGAGGCTGGCTGGCAGATTGGCCCAGATGGATTTTGCTCAGGTGAATTGGCAGATAAGCCATCGCTACATTAACATAGCACGTGGGGCACTTCATGGTGATTCTTTTTCATTCGGCGAATTTTCGCAAGGTTAAAAATGAGGATGTTTAGTCAGGACGTTACATTTGTACACACAGGGCTTAGTGCATGGTCTGCAGACTGACAGCTTCCTCTTACTCCAGAAAAGTGTTCCGTGAAGCGGTTTGGAACGGGCAGCCCTGGCTCCTACACCCTCAACGGCACCAGTCTCCTGGCCCACTCCAATGCGAGACCTAGGTGTGCTGTTTGGATTAGGATAAGGAGATTAGGAGTCTTGAAGACAGTAGCTCATCTGTAGACCGTTGTATTTAACCAGGGCACCGACAAGACGTAGACACCACAAATATAACACACTTTTTCAGAGACAAACAGTCTAGAGGACATTGAAACAGTCGCAGTAAGCAGAAAATTTGAGACAACTCAATGCTGAATAAAAAAGCTAGTGGCTCTGAACTTTGGAGGAAAAAATCGCATACCAAATGCGCATAAGCTAGCTTTCCTGTATGATGCCTACCATTATCGACAGATCTGCCCTGGCCTGCTCAATAGAAAGGTGAACCCACGCCCCCTCCTCCACAACTGTCGCCTTATTTCTGATAGGAATGCCTCAGGTGCACTTAGGAATCAGTGGCCCCAAAGGTGCATCAATTATTGGAACCGAATACCAGAATCAGTCATCCTCAGCTCCAAAAGAAAATTTATGTCCTACGTGAGGCTCAATCTGTGACCATTTCATTCCCATCTCATTTGTTCTGCAGTGCTTTTGTTTGTCACTGCTTTATTTCCGGCTCGCCGATGAAAAGAAAGAAAGAAAGATAATCTGCAATATCAACAAAGCGAGGTTGATAGATGACATCGCAGGTCTCGGTCTGCCGCCAAGCCTGCAAAAAAGCTGTCTCTTACAGAATCTGGGGAAAGGCAGTGTGATGCGGGAGGAACCTCTCCTAGACGCAGTGTTGCTTGGGTGCGATGGGTGCGAGCGGCGAGGTGCTTGGAGCTGGCGGGCAGCAGCTCTTCCAGTGGCGGCATCCGCCCCTCCTGCTCGCAGTGCGCGAGTGTGAAGGGGCGTCGGGTGGCGTTGAGGAGGTGTGGCAGGAAGTTCCAGGAGGCTTCGTAGGCGCCCGGGTCAGGGAGAGGCAGGGAGGGGCGCGGTGCCAGGGAGAGCTGGGCAAGGGCGGGGGGCCAGGGCATGTCCTCCAGAGCGGAGCCGGGGATGTTGGTGAGGCTGAGGTGGCGGAGATTGGGCTCGGCGGCGAGAGCAGAGCGCAGGAGCTCGGCGTCCAGGGGCGGAGGGTAGCTCCAGTCGCTCCAGATGCGTGGACGGATGAGGAGGTTTTGGAGGGAGGCGGGTGGATGGAGGTCTGCGAGAGTGTGGAGCTGTAGGGTGTGGAGGTTGGGCGCAAGGAGGTGCAAGCGGGACAGGTCCACGGCATGCTCCAGGAAGTAGAGGAGACGCAGGTTGGGCAGAGGACGGCAGGCTTCCAGTTCTACGGGCGGACCGGAGCGGCAGTCGAAGCGAACGAGGAGATGCTCCAGACTCTGCGGCAGACGATCCCAGGGGATGAAGGGCAGGGGCTTGTCCTGATATATGAGGCGAAGGAAGGGGTGGGAGAGGCGAGGTGCTAGGCGGGAGAAGTCGGGCGGCGGGTGGCAGATAAGGCCTCTGCCCTTGCCGCCGTAGAGGCGGCGGAGGGCGGGGAAGGGGCGCCACCAGACGGGAAAGGACACGCCAGGGCTCAGGCCCAGATAGATGCTGCGAAGGCGAGGCAGATCGGCCAGGCTGTTCCAGGCGGTGTCGCTTGGGTGGGAGATGTAGAGGCACTCCAGGTTGGGCATGAGAGTGGGGAGGCCGTCGTCGCCATGGTGTTCGAGATGAGCGCGGCGAATGGCGGGCTTCGGGAGGCTGCCGAGACTACTGCTAAAGAGGGAGAAGACGCTGCTCACCGAGGCCGGGAGGGCGTCCCACAGCTCCGGCGTCAGATGACTCACCCGCAGCCGGCCAAGACTGGGCCACAGGCCTGCTGACAGTCGATGAAGGATCAAAGCCGTGTGATGCGGATCCTCATGCCAGCTGGGCGGCCAAACTGTTAGGCTGGTGAGACGGGGCTGGAGGAGGTCGGGCAGGTTCTCTGCATCCTTGTCGGAGAGGTGGACGGAGCGAGCGGGCAGGGCATGGCTGGAGAAGCGAGAGGCGCGGGGCACGGCGCGGATGTAAAGGCTGGGCTCCCCGGCACCGAGCAGGTCGCAGAGATCCTCCATCCACTCCAGGCTGGCCCGTCCGCTGAGACTGAGCAGCACCCGCCGCAGCACTTCTCCCTGCAGCGCTGCCTCAGCTCGCCCAGGCATTGCTTCCTATGGCTGCTTTTTTAGTTCTGCAATTCTGATTGTATCAAAAATCAAGGTTTCACGAAATTAATAGGGGCCTAGAGTAGAATAGGAGGAGGCTGAAGAGGTTTTTTTCCAGCAAAGCAGCAGCAGTTGAGTTGCGCGTTGAAGAAAGACGGAGGAACGCAAAATTTGCCTACCGTTTGAGCTGGGCGGAAAATCGGGCGAGCGCAAACGAAGCGGACTAGAGTATCAGCGCCAGGTTTCATTTGGAAATAGGCTGCTGGACAATGCGCCGAAAAAAATGCAGACACATGCATACAACTTAGCAGCACTCCCAAGCCCTTCTGATCTCTATAAGCATCCTTTTCAAGTTCCCTACCATGGTTTTACGATGAAAATGCAAATTTATCCAAAGCGATCACATTTGGGAAAATCGGCCACAAACAGCCAAAGTGCTTGCCCATCTTGTCATTTGCCTTGCTGACGCCCTCTTCTTCGCCTTCTCCAACAGCGGCTTGCCCACCTCCTTCAGCGTTTTCCAGAATTTGTTCTCTCACAGACACTTTTCTTTCCTTATTTCCCGGGCAATAGCCAGGCCAGCCGATTGGTGGGTTTTTGAGCATGCTGAATGTCTTAATCATGGATGCGCGGCAGCAAATTTATTGGCACGTGGAGAGAATTTTTCTCGTTTCTTTCGAGAAGGTAGTGTTGAAGAGGGAGGTGACCAGCTCCACCCAATGCTCACGACGACGCCTCTGGCGCCCGTTCACGCCAAAGATATGAATTTGGGAGGTCTAGAGCGGATTGCCCGTGCTGTATCCGAAACCGATCTGCACACTGCCTCTATCACGAATGATGTTTCTCAGGTCAGCCCCGACAAGCGACAAGTCCCTTGCTGTCAGAGAATAACGAATAGTGTGCAGGAACTTTTTCCGGATCCAAGTGCTTGTCCAGGCACTAAGTATCCCATCCTCAAGGGTACATCCGCCCTCGCTTCCCCCGCTCCGTCGCCTCGCTCCCTGTCTTTCCCCCTGACTCGTGCTTTTGAAATGATTGGGGCATTTTGAAAGCAGAAACTAGCCTTGAAGGCCTTGATTGGCTGTATGGAGGTGTATTTATAAATGGAGCGATCACTCTTTAACATGGGGAGGGGGGCTAAGTTGCAAAACTCCAAAAGTTATAACACAGGGGTCAAAAGTTACTTTTTGTTAACGGCTGCTGTGAGCGCTAGGAAGCACCTACATAGACGTTCTTGGGCTTAAAAAAATCCGAACGAATAGATCTGAACAGCTGTAAAGTTTGTTTTGAATAAAAACAGTCCTGTAAATTGCTAAAGTTCCAAATGTGACCCGGGATTAAATTTTGCGATTTCTGATGCTTTGATACCTACTCAAGTGCCTAATATTTCTTTGAAATACAACTTACTGAGGGTCAGAAACCATAAATTCAACAATTCTTTGAACATTCTAGTCGCTTCAATGAAGTGACCCAGTTACCAAATCACGTGATGTTATAATAATATATATAGTATTTATATAATCACCTATTATAACACTGGGAAGTTTTGCAACTAGGTTTATAGTGTACAGGTATATAAAGCGATCGCTCAATATATATAGCTCGCTGTTGGCTGCGACCAGCGAGCTCTATATATTGAGCAATCACTTTAAATACCTGCACATTATAAAGTAATATTCCTAACTCCCCTGTCTTGTAAAAGGTAATTAATTATAATTGTAACATCAGGTCATTTGGTAATTGGATCAATTGAGTATGACGACCAATATAACTGAACTAATGTTGTGTTAAAATTGTTTTCTGACCCTTAGAAAGTTATATTTCAAAGAAATATTAGGCAATTGAGTAGGTATCAAAGCATTGGAAATCGTAAAATTTAATCCCGGGTCACATTTGGAAATTGGGCTGGCGCGAGCGAGCGTTAGCGAAGTGTCAGCGCCCAGCCCCTCTTTTCGACCCAGGTGTATGTTTTGAGGGTTATTGCTAGATCTTAAATTTGATAAGGCAATTGCTCGTCACAGAAGGCTCCAATCACTCTAATTCTTTCACCATTGGAAAGAGCAACATCGAATTGACTATAGTTTATCTTTTGAGTTTTTCGTGAAACGTTTGATTTTAGGGTGAAAAATGTAAAAAACCATTTGTCCGAACTCCTCCTTCTTCTCCTCCTCCTCCTCCGCATCTATTCAATGGACGATAGTAGGTATTCATTTTTCCCCCACTCACCCCCTCCCGGGTCCTTCGGCCTCATGTATTGATATTTATTCATAAGTCTTCAGTTACACATGGATCCATATGCACCAGTGGTGTAGTGGTCTAAGCGATTGTACAGCTGTGTGAATCTGGGAGGTTCGCATCCATCTTAGGCAATCAATTTTATTTTGGAAATTTAAGTTGAGAAAACAACTGGTGCCATCGGCAGGCCAAAATTAAAGCTCTTTTCTCCCAAAAATCGATTGCCCTAATCATATATCATGAAAATTTCACAAAAATATGTTAGTTTGCCAATAAATTTGCAATGTATTTGTGAGTTTCAAATCTTTTCTTTTTGTTATATTTTTAATCTATTATATATTTTTTTATCCATAATATCTTAATATAAAACCAACAATATAAAATTTTTATTTATACATTTTATACTATACTAAAAGTGGAAGAAATATCTGGTACCATCGGCAGGCCAAATGTGAATCTCTTTTCTCCAAAAAAGTCGATTAGCCTGAGTTTAAAGTCAAGGAAATACATTTTATACTAATGGAATCTGCTGCGTCATCTGCATTTTGTTTTTGGGCGCGCATGGAAAGAGACATTGAACTGCGCGCCAAAAAAAAAATGCAACTGTCCAAGCAGCAGATTCCATTAGCATAAAATGTATTTCCTTGACTTTAAACTCAGGCTAATCGACTTTTTTGGAGAAAAGAGATTCACATTTGGCCTGCCGATGGTACCAGATTATAGCTATTTACCTAGCCATGTATTAGCAAAACAGACTTCACAGCTGTACGATTCATTTTGTTCGGATTTTTTTAAGCCCAAGAACGTCTCTGAAGGTGCTTCCTAGCGCTCACAGCAGCCTTCAACAAAAAGTCATTTTCGGCACCTGTGTTATAACTTTTGGGGTTTCGCATTTTAGCCCCCGTCCCCATGTTAAAGAGTGATCGCTCCATATTAAGACGCAGAATCTGGTAGACTCGAGATAGGCTCTATGAGGGCTATTC
>JASANA010005454.1:0-15115 GCA_030248095.1 Ptycholaimellus sp. GST1_10
CCTGTGAACCGGTTGCCGACAGTCCAAGGGGACCGGAAACGGCCTGATAGCCATCGCCTATTGCCAGAGGTTCCCAGGGAGACCTGGCGGTTTGGACTCTGGGCCTGGTAGAATGGCTGGGGGATGGGGGCGAAAAAGAGGCTTATAGGAAGGCCCCAAAGGGAAACCTGCATGGCCAGGGCAAACATTTACTCACACACATACACACCACCCAGACGCCCATGCCACCGCCTCCTCCTCACCTTCCACCAACTTGCCCTCCCAACTTGCCAAATACCTAGTGCCTAGTCTCGCCCGGAAATGCCACGGCAGGCCAGACGATGGCTCAGTGCTGCACCGAAGCGAGACTGTTGCCATAAAGAGTCTAGGGCGATCAATTAGGCGGCATCAGAGCTGGGGCTAGAGATGGAGGGAGAAGTCTGGCTAGCAGCAAGGGAGGGAGAGCAAGGAGGAGTGAAAGAGACTGGGGGGACTGTAGGAGGCAGTGGCACTCGGCGGCCTCCGGTCACGCCAGCCACCCGCCTACCCTTCGCCTCCTTCTCCAGAGCTCACGGCTGCCTACGCCCCTCAAAGCCATCCTAATTGCTCCCTCCCCACCTCCTCCTGCCCCTCTCTCTCCCTCTCTCTCACTGCCCGCGTCACCCCTTTCTCCTCCTCCTCCACACCCAGCGACCTCTTCTCAACAACCAACCCCAATGTTTTTACCGCCTACGCACATCCACTCCAGCAGACTTCGACAAGGTCAAGCGAATAGAGGAGATTGCACGCCTGCTAATGGGAAGTCCATGCTTAAAAGCAAGCCCCATTAATTGAATGAAATCTAATGCAGGAGACGAAAAGGAAGTGAGCTGAAGCGCATGAGGTTCTGGTAAAATGGGGGAGAGTGTATAGGCATTGAGGGAATGGGCTAGTGGGCGAAGAGAGACTGAGGGAGGGTCACTAAGGACGCCGCGTCCAGCGAGGAGAGAGTGCAATCGGAGCAAACAGTCCACTACGCTGCGAAAGACCCCCAGCCAGTCAAGGTCTCTCTCTCTCTCGCCCACTGGTCACTCCTCCCTCCTCCACTCACCCTTCAACCACCAGTCTCCCCCAGTCCCCACCGCCAGCCCCTCATGCTGCTCATAAAAGCGCCCAGACTCACCATTGCCTGCCCACTTCTGGATTCCAAATCTGACGGGATTTAGGCCCATAAAGGCAGTTCAAACTGGCAGTACTGAACCAGTGCTGCGGCCAACCACTGCGGCCTGAAAACTGGAGCCTAGAATTGAGGCCTAAGAAAAAGGCTGGGATGGGAGCAGTGGCGGCCGCTGTAGGCAGTGCCAAATGAGGCTGAACGGAGAGAGAAAGAGGAAGGGAGGATTGCGTACCTACCTGGCCTATAACGGGACTCATACACAGGGAGAGAGAGAGCGAGAGCTCTCCCTGCCAACACTGCTCGCCCTACATAGGGAGGCCCCGCGCACCTATGCCCTCCTATCTACCCTCTCGCAACACTGTCCCGTCGGGTCACGCACCCTCCCTCTCATACATCGGTCTTTTCCTCAACCTTCCCTCCTAAGCGCCGTCCATATTTTCCTCCTGCCTCGCCTCAGTGCTTGGAGGCGGGCGCCATTTCTTGGCAAACTCTGTCTTGGCTCTGGCTAAAAAAGACCCGCCAATTCTTCCAGAAAAACTGGCTGATGTTGGCTTTGAAAAGGGAAGCTGACAGCCAAAGGCCCAAAAAGATGACAAATGAAGCAGGAATTTTCGGAGTTCGAGCAGGAAGAAGGGAAGAATGAAGAATGAAAGAATGGTCATTGAGCAGTGTGAACGGTCTGCGGCGTTGGAGGAAAGACCTTGACAGCGGTGAGATGAAAGGGCCAGTGCTGTATGTGGAGAAGAGGGGAAATGGTTGGGTACGCGGAGATTATCTCCCATACAAAGGCCTCTGGTCATTCCGCCACTCTCCTTCTCTAGCCAAGGGCGTGTCTTTGTGCCAGCGTCTTTTAAGACGCTTTCAGAGACGGCCTACTTAGAATCTTCCCCAACCCTCCCTGCTCAGCAAGCCTTTCATGCAATGCCGCAATTCGCCGAAAACCCTTAGCAAAACCGCAAACAATAATTTCAGCTGGCAGAATGAAGCAGGACTGGACTAGGAGGAGGAGTTTTGAAAAGTTAAAAATGAATTGTAGGGAGACCGTCGTAGGCGGCGGCGGCGGGGGTCCTGAAGGCCTGGGCGTTCGCCGCCTGGCCATCGGGGTGACGGGTGGCATGATTGGAGATCCTCTCTGGCCGTAAGTGGCCCCCTCCTGCCTCCACAGGGACCGGTTCCCCCCGCCCCCCTCCTCTGCGGAGCTGTTGGAGCAGGAGGAGGAGGAGGGCCAGCTGCCGGAGGCCAGCGAGGACTCCTCCTCCGAGGAGCTCTGCCACAGCGCCTCGTAGCAGGGCAGCAGGGGTCGAGGACAGCGCGGCTGCTCCAGGGCCCAGCTCTGCTCGGGGACTTGCGGCCATCTTCGGCTAGGCTGCGGGGTCCAGAAGGAGGCCTGGAGGGACTGGGGACGGCGGAGGGCGGGCGGGGTGCGGAAGTGGAGGGGGCCCGGCTGGCGGACGAGGAGGGCTCGCAGTGCTCCTCTTCCATCTCCGCCGCCCTCCGCCCGCTGCCCGATCCAGCCCACCAGCACCATTCGCCCCACTCCCCTCTCCCAGCCTCTGAGCAGGGCTGAGGATGGCGTTTGCTTTTTGCGCCTGCTAGAAGCCGCTCTGCCAAAGGGGGGCTGAGGGAAAAAGCGACACAATCGGCCGGTGGCCAGGCGGGAAAAAGGGGGACGAAAGGAGAGGGGGGCGATAAATGCGATTGGACGATCGTTGTACTGCTGCAGTTTGGAGATGGGAGGAGCGCTGAGGAGAGAGGAGGAGCGGAGGGGACAAAGACGAACGAGTTTGGGGCTTTGAGTGACAATCGCGGCGAAGAGCCCTGCCTCATCACTCAGAGGCCGCCAAACCCACTACTACCCGGCACACTAATTGCCCTGTCCAGGTTCATTCGCCTCACTTTAGTCTATTATTCTGCCATCCTCATATTGGTTTTTTATCACGCCCTTTTTGTGGAAGCATGAAAAGTGAACTCTTATTACGTTAAAACCAAATGTTGTAAAACTTCGTCCAAAAAATAGTTCATATGGAACACATAATTTTGTATTATAGCCTAAGTGATGAAAAACATGTTCATTTTATCTATAAATCATCATTTTTCAGGCGCGCAGAGAGATCCAGGTGATTCTAACAATAATTTAACAGAAGACCCACATATACCTTCTTAAATGGGCAAAAAACTGCATAACTCATGGGAGCAAAAAGGCAATGACAGGCTATAGCGGGGAAATGAAGAGGTTGCGGCGGGGTGCAAAGGGGCGATGTGGAGTGAAGGAAAGTGATGATAGGCAGTGCGTCAGATTTATGGGTTCAGGCCACCTCTTTTCCTCTCTGGCCCAGCAGAGAGAGTAGAGTGCAGACTCAGACAAGGTCGGAGGAAAGGCTCACTGCGAGGATGTTTGCGGGATGAGCATCCGTCGGGAGCAGGAGCTCACGCTTCACCAAACCGGCCCCCTTTCCTCATCTATCACTTCGCTACCCCTACCTTAACCCCCCGAAGAGAGTAGCTTAGCGATTGAGCTTTCTCCTTTGGCCAGTTTCAACCGTCTCCTTTCGCTGTTCTACCAGCAGCTAAAGCCTCGCAAAAGACTCACAACCGCCTGGCTTTTTGCGAAGGCTTTCGGCCAATCCGCTGGTAAAACTGCTAACTAGTCGGTCATTCGTTGGCACGCGCGAATGCTTTCAGTTTTAGATGAATGGAAAATTTGGAACACTCCTGGAGTGAGGCAGCCAGCCTCTCTGAGAGAGTGTGAGAAGCTGATGTTGAGAGAGAGGCAAATTAGGGTAGGAGTACCTTGAGCTGCTGTGCGTAGACCTGTGAGCGGATGGGCGGCGGTGGGGCCTCCCGACTGCACGGCCCGTTCCCCATCCGCCCTCTCCACACCAGCTCCGAATCTACAACCGCCTAACACTCCCTTCCATCAGCCTTCTCCTCCATCCCTCTGCCTCCATGCATCCTCACAATCCCCTGGCCATCTCATTTGGGCAACCGGTCTCTGCCCAGAAACGACTCCTTATCACCTTCACTTTCCATCTGACCCAACTACGCCAGCAAATCAGGGCAGGCCAATCTAGGCTGATGCTATCTAGCTGGTTTTTATTTCCATCAAAAAAGACCCAGTTTGTCGAAGGGGGGGCGTAAGAATAGGTGTTGAGGTGGAAAAGAGCAGGTGGGAAAGGGCACCGGAGAAATAGGCGTCCTGAGCAGAGGCGGAGGAGGTGTTGAGGGAGGGCGCATCCAAGTCCACCTCTTTCGGCTCGCTCACCTCAAGCACCTGCGCTCGCTGCCCTGCAATCTGATCATTTGCTGCGCCTGCAAATTTCTACGGAAAAGGAAGGGTGAATTGAAACTGCGCGCGGGAAGGGGAATGGAAAAGGGCCAACTGGGCTCCTACAGAGAGAGGAAATGGGGTGGAAACAGCGCAATGCAGATGTTTGCAGGGATGCGGACAGGCCCGCTGTTGACATTCCCGCACACTAGTCAATGTTACACGTCCCATCCTCTCCACTCAGACTGCCCTAGCTTTTACATTTGGATATTGTGCACACTTCTATATTTTATTTCATGAAGGGATCGTCCTCATCTATAGGTGGCAACAAAATATCAAAATTGAATCAAAGCTCTCAATAAGCAGATTGGTTTTCAATTAATTAATTTTCAATTAATCTTATATAAATGAACTGAGGCAGAAACAAGGCCTAAAGATGACATTAATATTTCAAGCATAAATTTTAAAAAATTAGCTTTTTCACAGAATTCAGCATGACTCAGAGAAAGAGCAGCGAGAGATTTAGAAATTTAGCTTGGCCTCAACCGACACTTCGATTTTATTTCATAAAAAAATTTCAAACATTTATCTCTCAACAAGAAAAACTAAAATCCCCAAACGTGAATAATTTAGAACAACCAAAACCACGCTAACTCGAAATCTTTGTCCATCTTACCTGCAGATGAGACGGCAAAGCACTGTGTCCAAACAATACGAGACGGGGGCTGCTGCTTTTTGCAGCGGCAAAGCCTGGCCATTTTCCGAGGCATCAGACATTCCTGACAGATAGAAGAGGGAGCATGTTTTCTAGACAAAGGCTGGTGGAAGTGGGAGGACAGAGAGGCATGACGCCTATTTACTCAGCCGGTCCTCCCAGCCCTCTTCATATCAGCCCTTCTGCTCCAGTGAGTCAACTATCGGTGCAGACAAGCAGAAGAACACCCCTCACCCAACTATTCTCCTAGATTAGGCTGCGGCAACAAGTGCTAGTGCTCAGAAAAGAATCGAAAGAGAGAAACAGGTGATGAGAAGTTGGCTGGAAAGCCAGGCAGGATTGGCGGCAGTTGAAGGAGTGGGAAAGACAATGGGAAGTGGCACTTGAGGCAGAAAGCCAGTTTGGCGTGAATCTGAGGAAAGCCTACCGCTCTCTGTGCTGCCGACGACTGTGGAGGCTCGCTTCTTCTTCTTCTGCAGGTAAAATCTGCAAAACATTCAGCCTATTCTTAAGCAGTTGACTTAAAATTTTTAAATTTGCCTTCTAGAAAAATTGTCCAGCAATATTTGTTCAAATTTTTGCAGCAGGCAAAATAGCAGCAGGGCAGTACCTCACTCCGTCGACATTTTCGGCTAGGAGGATGTGCTTCCGAACGAGCTGGTACAATCGCTCCTCCGCCGTGAATCGCTTCTCGAACCCCTTCAGTTGGAGAAGGATAGCAGTTTGTGCAGGGGAGGAGAGAAAGGAGCGTCGCTGAGTTTAGATCAGCTGTGGATGGGAAGAACTGGGCACGCGCACTACTGCTGGTGGGTGCGGGGGGGGGAGAGCATTTTTGCATGAGCACAGGTGTGTATCGCCAGCACACAGGCCTAGGCAGGGGGAAGTGGAGAGGCAGAGGGAGAAAAGGCCTGGCAGTGTTCCCTTGCGCGCCCATTTCCGCGACATAAAACGGCTTTATCATCCTCGCTGCCCAAGTTTAGCGCCTTAGAGTGAACTGCTCTGTTTCCTTGAGGTGGGAAAATGTGTTAAGGTAAACAAAGATTGTCCGTAGAAAGCAGCCCGGATAGCGGCTAGCTCGGTCAGATCAGCTTACATGGGCAGCAAAGAATGTGCTGTGACTGGCAATTCTTTTGGCGGATTATCTAAACTAAAAATTTATTACATTCAAGAGGACTTTTTACGTTTGAAAAAGTTTCTGTCATCCAATTTTTTCAATTTGTTTTTGAAACTTGACATTTTTAAACCTTTTGATAGTGGAAAGTGTAGAGAAATCAAAAAACAAATTTGATATTTTGAACTAGATATTTTAAAAATTGACAAACTTTAAAAACCATAAATTTGACAATTTTCGAAGGATTTCAATGATTTAATTGCCAATGAACGGTCACAATAAAGCTTTCGAACTTCCCCTCAATCATCATGAGAAATATAAACCCAGCTTGATCCAAAAACCACTAAAACGAAACATTTTAGACAATATACTTTTTGTCAAGTTTATAATGCTGTATGCGTTTGAGCGAAAAAATAATGATGAATTCTGGACACATTGATGTCTACAGGAGCTAGTCGACTGTGAGAAAGGTTTGGAGTTTTGGTTAGAACCTTGAAGTCAGCGACCAAGGTCCAAGCGGAGGCAGGGTGGACGGAAGAAGAGGTGGAGGGAAGACAGGCGGCGATGACAGCGGCTGCGGTCGCCTCCTTCTCCAACTCCACCTCCACCATTCGCCCGCCTGGCAGCACGCATACCGGAAGCTTCACCTATCATTCCACTTCCTTTCCTCACCCATCACTTCACTCTCCTATTATTACAAATCACGCTTGCTTATTTGAAATAATTGTTATTATTTCAAATTACTTGCGCAAATTACTCTAAATTACTCAAATCAAGCGCTTTTCTGCAGGAAATATTTGCGATGCAGCGTCAAACACTGATTGATAAGGTCTTGTAAAGATGCAACTTACTCGTCCCCCTTGAGGCTTAACCATGACAGGTTCGTTCGCAAACGCTTCGCCTACTGGCAGTGGCTAAATGTTCATGCTGAAAACACAACTTGCGCAAGTTGCGAGAAGGCTAAAAAATAGGGACCAGTAGAGAGGCCTAGGCTTCAGACGGTGAGGAGGTTTGCAAAGAGGTGCTTGATTTGCGAGAATGGAGGCCGCGGGAGGAAGGGAGGAGGTCCCTGGGTGTGTGGGCTATGAAAAGCGCTCTGAGAGTGGTTGAGAGGAGGCGCTCTCTTCACCCAGTGCTGGACTTCAGGCAGAGGCCCCCTCCACCCGAGGTGGGAGAAGGCAAAAAGGTGTCAACTCCACTTTCACTCCGCTTTCGAGCCCCCCTGAGTGTTTGCCCTGGGCGCTCAGTTCAGGATTAAGCTAGAGATTAGCGGATTAATCCCCTAGCATTTGAATTCAGGCTGATCGTCAAGCATTTGCGATTACTGATGGGATGAAGAGATGAAATCAGTATCTCTATGATAATCGGATATAAACTTCACAGTGCCTGAATTTTGCTTTTGAAGCTAGGCGCCAAATATGTAAGATTATAAGAGCTTGCATACTGACCTCAAAAAACCCAAACCCTTCTAACTGTCGAAAAAGGGCTACTTATCAAATCACGAGCAAAATTAATCACAGCGTGTGAGCGACGTTTGTGAGAGATGAAAGTGTGGATTGGCAGGGCTCAGGGAGGGAATAATCGGAGCCTAGGCGCCCGGCGGGGTATTCGCAAAGAGAGGCAGGCTACAAGGCCAGCCCTTCACCTTTTGTGTATGGGGCGAGGCTGGAGGGCAGTGTTCTCTTGGACTGTCGCCGGGGCACACTGTTGGTGCCGAGTTTTGGGCTGTACCTACCTGTTGTAGCCAGGTCGCGTCCCTACTCCCC
This sequence comes from Ptycholaimellus sp. GST1_10, assembly GCA_030248095.1. NCBI lineage: Eukaryota > Metazoa > Nematoda > Chromadorea > Chromadorida > Chromadoridae > Ptycholaimellus > Ptycholaimellus sp. GST1_10. The sequence goes on from JASANA010005454.1 coordinate 7,993, forward strand.
CCACCCCACCCCTCCTCCATTGTCCACTCTGCCCTGGCGGACAGGACCCAAAGGCTGGACGCTGGCCAAACTCTGCTGCCCAGGCAAGGGCCTACAAAGTTCCCCTGGGGCAACATTCGGATGGAAATGAGGAGCAGCATTGTTTCCAAGGCTGCAGCAGGACAGCCAATGCGATTGTCAGAGTCTTTGGCGGGGGAGCAAGGGAGGAGCGAAGAAGGTTAATCGCTGGCGGTCAGCTGTGACCGCCTCAATCCCCTCCCTCACTAACTCCAACCAACTCCTTTGGACGAGGCCTAGTCAGCGACTCCTCCCTCCCCCACTGGGGCAGAGAGGGGCGATGACAAAGGGCCTCTAAAACCCCCTTCTCACTTGCGCCTGGGTAAACAGCAAAGTGTAGTGGCAGGCGAGGGGGGTGGAGAGGGATGTCTTCTGTATTTATTGCGCCCTGTGGAGAAGAAATGAGGGAGGGGTTGGGCGGGGTCGCTGCCGCCTCAGAATAGCAGCAGCACAGTGCGGCTCGCGAAAACATTTGCCCACCGTTTTTCCGCCTGTCTTCCTCCTCAACTGGTTCAGGAAAATGCTGCCTTCTAAGCGATGAGCTGCTGCAACTCTGCTGGCACTAGGAAGCAAGAAAATTGCTCTTCCTTTCGGAGGCACCCCCACTGACCTTGAAAGGAAGTGAAGACCTCTACTCCGACTCTAACCCCCTTCACCCGCTGAGTTTCTTTGCAATGTATTCACGATCATTCATCTCGTCTGCCTAGGATAAAAGATGACACTGAGAAAGCGCTGAAACACGAACCTCCGATTTCATGTAGGGCAGGGTAGGGCGACCAAGGCTGTCCTTTACCAGCCCACTTTGACCGCCTGCAATCAGCAATCAGGGACTAGAGGCCCAGGAGATGCTCGTCAATTGGAACCGGAAAGGGGAATGGGGCAAAAAGAGGGGACAGAGTCACGCGCAAACCACTTGAGGTTCAAGGCTCGGCCGGGCCTAGGAGGGTTGAGGTGACTGTGAAGGTGTTGAGGAGTGGATGGAGGAGTGATCGCTGTTGGTAAACAGGCCCCGTCCGCCAAATGTTGTCCAGTCTATCTGGCGCGTTCAGGTCGCCTGCCCTATCAGCCTTGGCCCCTACGGAGATCCCTTTCCTCTAACCAGATGCATGAAATCCACAATTTTCAATCGAATTCTTCAAACATAGAGATTTTCGGTGTCTTAAACATTCTGTAATCTAGAATTAAGAAAAAGGCGACAAAATTACCTAGGAGTCCATTTGCGAAAAGAGAGGGTCGAAACGGGCAGTATGATAGGGAATTTTCGGAGGCCAAGAGAGGTGGATTGATTTCAATGAAAGTCTGAAGGGGCGGGGGAAGGATGGGGTCCACACCACCCCTTCCTGTCAATGCCATTATAATTCAAAGGCATCGAGATGCGGCCTGCGCGACATTTACGAGAGGCCGCCTAACCACCCACAAACACCCCTCATCCTCTACTTCTGCCCTGCTCCCACTTTTCACTGCCTTGCAAAGCTCATACTTGGCTAAAATAAAACGTGATTCGAAGATTATTGTCCGAGTAAACTAAAGTTTTCCCAGCACTCCAAACAACCTCAAGGCAAATCTCCGAAACATCTAGGCACTGAGAGGGGGGATGGAGGGCTCGGCTGGTGTGCGTCCACTCCAATGGCCAGGGCAGACAGGAACGGAACCGAGCTGAAAAAGCCGCCCTCCCAGCTCTCTCTCTCTGGACCCGGTGAGAAAGTGGCCTGGCCATGGAGCCTAGTGGACAAACATGCGCGCACATTGAGTGAGGGGCGGCTAGAGTTGTGGGCCTGCTGAGAGACCCCCGCCCCCTGGCCCCTCCTCCAGCTGGATTGGATGCCCCGGTAGGGCGTAGAGAGAGAGAGGGCGGTCTTAATGAGGGCCTCATGAGTAGGCCGGGGCCCATTGTTCCCTTCCCTCCTAGGCCCCCCCCATTGCGGGGCCCACTCCTGTGCTGGACGAGAGGGAGGTTGGAGAGGGGAAGGGCCTCCAGCAACCAGCCAGGCGCATCTCCCTGCCTATTCCGGCCAACGCTCTGTTCCCTTCCACGCTCAGTCCTCTGACCTGTTCGGCTTTTTGTTGCCAACTGCCAGTCTAGGCTTAGCCCTGTGATTATTTGTCGTGATTGAGCTGGCCTGAGCGAGCGTTAGCAAAGTGTCAGTGCCCAGCCCCTCTTTTCGACCAAAATGTACGTTTTCAGGGTTATTGCTAGATCTTAAGACAGCCTTTTTGAGAGGTGTGAGAATTTTTGGACAGCTAAGCACAAAAATTTTTGACCCCCCATTTTAATGATTGCATCTGAAAAAGGGATTAATTTTATACTATGTCCTAGAATAAGAGCGTTCAAAATGCCTCCGTTGGCTCACAATCACTAATTGATTGAAGGTAGGTCGGCGCAGTAGGTCAAATTTGTGATTTTCAGATCCGCGTCACAAAAATGGAACTAGCAAGCTCAATACTCAATGAAATCTGAAAATTCTAACTGTACGGCAACCCTATAGATCTAAGGTATTCAGTGATACCTTTAAACGGAAGATTTTACAAAGTTTTTTTAATGCTAAATCTGATCCAAAATGAAAATCACAAAATTTCAAATTTTCATTTTTTTCAAAATTGCCAATTTTCTGTGCTTTAACTACCTAGGCCAACCTCAAAACTAGCATTTTCGTACTCTACGTGAAATTTTGGTCAAAGAGGAAATTGAGCAATATTGTTTTTCTGAGGAGCAGGAAGTTTTTTAGTGCAAAAATTTTGACTTCCTTAAAGTACCCTATGGTATAACATAGGCTATATCTAGAGGTGGGCGTATAAATTGGAGTAAAGTCATAATAGGCCAGCAGTTTATTGGAGAACATGAGGCATTTTCTAGACCAAAATTTCACGTAGAGTACGAAAATGCTAGTTTTGAGGTTGGCCTAGGTAGTTAAAGCACAGAAAATTAGCAATTTTGAAAAAAATGAATATTTGAAATTTTGTGATTTTCGTTTTGGATCAGATTTAGCATTAAAAAAGCTTTGAAAAATCTTCCGTTTAAAAATATCACTGAATACCTTAGATCTATAGGGTTGACATACAGTTGGAATTTTTGGATTTTATTGAGTATTGAACTTGCTAGTTCCATTTTTGTGACGCGGATCTGAAAATCACAAATTTGACCTACTGCGCCGACCTATCTTCAATCAATTAGTGATTGTGAGCCAACGGAGGCACTTTGAACGCTCTCATTGTAGGACATAGTATAAAATTAATGCCTTTTTCAGATCCAATCATTAAAATGGGGGGTCAAAAATTTGGTTTGTGGTTTGTTTTATGTACAACCCTTTTCTTTTTTCTATGATTTCATAGAATTTTATAGTTGGACTGGCCTTTAACCATAGGAAAGGGGGAAAAACGTGGTGTACTCCGAAGGTTGTTTCTTAACAAAGGTAGCACCTAGAAAGACAAAAATTTATATGTAAGTTAAGAACGTTTGGACCTAAATTGTGTGAAATTTTGGGCTCAAACGGTTTTGATGGGGTCAAGAAATCAAGCCTCAAAATCAGGTGAAAAAAAATTTCACTGTCGCGTTGCATCGATTTTTGAGTGACCTTACAAAAATGACTGTTTCTCAAGTTCTATTTACTGAATTGAGCCGCAAATTTTTATGTAAACGAAGGAGGGTTGGACCTACTTTCATACCGATTTTCAACACTCTAACTTATTGTGGGCTGGAGAAATATATTTTTAAAGATAGGTGTACGGAAAAGGCCTCCCCCCTGTAATAAACGGATTATAGTACGTGCAGCTGAATGGTCAAGTGGCCTGTGTATTTGACTTGTTCAAGGACCAGAAAGGACCAGGATTTGTCACATTTGGCACAGAGAACAATGACAATTTGGCACAACAAACAATGACCATGACCGCAAGCTTGGGCTTTGCACAAATCATCAATATCAGCATACTACATCTGCAAAGCGGAGTTGAGTGAGAAGATTTGGCATCAGCTGGAATGTGTCACGACAGCTAGTAGACAGGAAGCAATGAGGGGAATGGGCTTCAAGCATCTAAATTCTGGGCTTTGCAAAGCTGAGCATAGACGCCGCCGCTCTTGCTCAGATGCGCGTGGCATCCACTCTCCACCACCTTTTCAAAACAACAAAACTCCTTCACCCATCCTGCACCTTACACAGATCACGAGACTTTGCCATCCTTGAGGACGACGATGCGGTCAGCGGTCTGGATGGTGGAGAGACGATGGGCGATCACCAGACACGTCCTTCCTCCCGCCGCCCTCTCCAATGCCTCCTGCACCACCTGTAAACGCACCGCCTATCCATTTTTCAAATATTAGAAAAAAGGTTGAAAAGTATAAGAAATAGCTGACCTTCTCGCTGGCAGAGTCCAGGGCTGAGGTGGCCTCATCTAAGAGGAGCAGTGGAGGGCTGCGGATGAGAGCTCGGGCGATGGCCACCCGCTGCTTCTGCCCACCCGACAGCTGGCCTCCTCCTGTCCCCACCCTCGTGGCGTAGCCCTGCCAAGCATCAGCAGCCATCCACCAGTAGTCTTCCAGGCCCAGTATTCTGCCAGCCTACTTCCGGCAGGGCTTTGATGAAATCGGCTGCATTGGCGGCCTCCGCGGCTGCCTCAATCTCTGCCATCCCCGCCTCGGAGCATGGGACAGCGCCGTAGGCAATGTTCTCAGCTGTAAGTGTAATGAGAGGGAGGGGGCAGAGGAAGGGGGCAGGCACACCGATGCTTCGATCGAAGAGAGCCGGCTCCTGAGCCACAATGGCCATCTGTTGGCGGAGCCAGCTGAGGCGGGCCTCCGCGATGGGCAGACTGTCCAAGGCCTGTCGTTGAGCTCTAGCCAGTCTAGGAAGGCTGCTGTGAGCGGAGGGAGGTAGAGCGTACAATGGAGCCGGAAAGGACGTCGTAGTAGCGCAGAAGCAGGGCCACCAGCGTGGACTTCCCGCACCCACTCCCCCCCACCAGCGCCACCGTCTCCCCCGCCAACGCCTCCACACTCAGCCCTCCCAGCACCTGTCCAAAGCACTCAGCCCTGCCCATCCCTGCCCATCCCAATTGGAGCTACAGAAACAGAGGCTCGATTGGGGTAGGCAAAGTGGACATCCTCGGCCAGCACTGCTCCGCTCGTCTGCTCCTGCATAGAGCTTTGAATGAGGGCCTAAGGGGGGCAGCAGTACTGCTAGGAAGGCCCACCAGAGTAAGGCCTTGCTGAGAGGCAGCGTCGATGGAGGGGCAGCGGTGGAGGAGACTGAACATCTCCTGGCCCGCCTGGCGCGCCTTGCTGGCGTCCGGAGCGAAGGCGAACGCCTGCCCCGCCGCCATGGCCGACATCAGGAAGCAACCGAACACTCTGCGGAGGAGGAGGTTGAGGTGGATGAGGAGAAGAAAGGTGAGGAGACTTCATGACAGCCTCGAAGTCCATGGCCTGGGCGGCGACGAGGCTGGCGCCGGCGTAGAAGGCCGCAGCGTAGGCGAAGAACATGATGGCCTGGGAGAAGCCGAAGGCGAGGCCCTGCACCTGGGCCCTCCACAGCGATCTCCTGTCCATCCTCTCCCATCTCCTCCTCTGCTGCGCCATGGGAGGCGGCCATACCGAAAGGGGCCCTTCAAGCTCTGGCCGTAGCGGTGCAGGAAGCGCGGCTCCAGGCCCAGGGCCACGAGGCTGCGAATCTGCTGGAAAGCCTCCGTCGCAATCTGGCCAACTTCTCTGCCTCTCTCAGACAAAGGAGGGGAGGCACAGGAGGGAGGGGACCCTGCCACTGTGAACGAGGCCGGCCTTGGCCTCCGCAGCTGAGCCTTGGAGGGCCTTGAGGCCCATGACGCCGCCCAGGAAGACAAAGGGAATGAATGCCAGGAGGATCAGCGCCATCATCCAGCCGTAGAAGAGCGCCAGTACGAGGCCCAGACTGATGCTGGCCAGGGCTTGCAGCGTCATGCCCAGTCGAATGCCCGTCGCCTAGCATGGCGCGAGGCTGGTGAGAGGGAGGGCATGGAAGTGGAAGGGAGAGAGAACTCCTTGCACATCGGAGGCATCGCTGGCTAGCTTGGTGCTGAGGGCACCGACGGAGTTCTCGGGGCGGTCGAAGAAAGCCATCTCCTGGCCTAGCAGGGCTCGGAACACCCGCTTTCGCAGCCTTCGCGTTAGGGCCTCTCCGGAGTAGGAAAAGGCAAACATCTGTTACAGCAATCCTTATCTTTTGCTCTGCCATTCTCAAATCCATCCTATCTTCCCGCAAACATTTTTACATACTGGATGCGATACAAGAGTTTTAAGTTAAGTGAGCTTTTCAGAGAACCCCAAAAGTCGGTTTGTCATCCATTTTTTACCCCTTATTTTATATATTTTTTCCAAAACTAGACACAATTTAAAGACATTTGATGGAGTATTTTTTCGATTCGATTTAAGACAATTTTTTTCAAATTTCGAATATGGCTAAATATTTGATCACTTGTAACTCCAGTGGTTTTTACCAGATTTCAAAGACTCGACCACCATTCAAAGCAGCTTGATGAAATCTTAAACTTTGCCTTTTACGCGTTTTCTCTAAAATCCAAAGCTGGCGCGTGGTTTTTAAAAAACCGATTTTTACCTTGTTCAAAATAGTTGTTTTAAAAATAAATTCAATTTTTTATTGGTCGGAGCACACCAAACTGACGCCAGATTCGGAAAATTAGGCCTATTTTACATATATCCCCAAGTCCTTTTGACATTAATGGCCGTTCCACAAGAAAAATTTGACTTTAATAATTTGTAGTCAAGTTTTTACCCTATGTTATAGCATAGGCCAATATGCCATAGGCCAATAGCAAGACCAATATAGAGTTTTACCTCTGTACAACATATATCTATACACCTGGGTCGAAAAGATGGGCTGGGCGCTGACACTTCGCTTAAAGCTCGCTCGCGCCTGCCCAATGCATCATGTAAATATTATTTTAAGCCAGTTTGCTTCGCGGTCACCTATTGCGCTTTGCGCCATTATACTTGTTTATCTTCAAAATAGCTATTTTTTGCCATGAAATAGTCTATTTAGCTCGTATCTCTGCAGGATTGATACGAACAAAATAAATTTTT